>CAJNJA010059763.1:0-23823 GCA_905231915.1 Symbiodinium necroappetens
GCGTGCGTGCGCGTGTGCGTGCGTGCGCCAGCTCATGCATGCATGCAGGCCAACACTTGAAGCTTATGAAAAAGTCGAAACGTCAGGCCGCGGCTGGAGGAAAACAAGTGCGTGTGCACCTCAGCATGGCTGCCGATCTGGGGAAGGCCTACATTTCAGGGTTAAAGCTCCCCGTTGAGTCTCTCAGAACTCATAAATCCAACCATGCAGCCGAGATCTGTGTAATCGACGATCTGCACAATTGCAGTGCATATGGGAGTCGTGTGCCAAGCCCTAGGGCTCCAGTTACCTAAATAGTGGGTTACTAACCATATAGTATGTACCCCGGTAACCTACCATTTAGGTAACTGGAGCCCTAGGGAAACATATGCAGCCACATACCCTACGAGGCGAAAGCACTGCATCGAAGGAGTCTTGAAGCTAGCTTCGTGGTAGTTGCGCTCCAGCTCCTAATCTGAAACCCAACTGGCATGCAGTGATGCGCCCTTGAAAAACAAGGGAATATGAAAACTTGCTACAGAGCTCCCCACGCGGCATTGAAGTTGAGTTCAGAACAGAAGAAACTGCTGGACACTGGTTACAAGCTGGCACACGCTTCCTGACAGCCGTGCTAGCTGTCCATTCGCACGTTCTACTCGGCATGCCTCTTTCACCGACGAATCACTACCCGGTGAGGTAAACGGTTCAATAACAAGGTCTACTTATTATGTTCAGACTGCTATTGCGGCATCCATCCCTGATGTTGACCTAATGACAGTATATATGGAACTACGGTATGTTTTGGATACCAACAAGACAACGCATCGTGCTGAGGAAGCAACGTCGATGGCCTCTGCAGCTTCCACCTGCGTGAGCGTGTGGCAGTTCCCGGCTCGTAGGATTCAAGAGATTTGGGTTCAGGGCTTCGGGACAAAGTTTGGGGGTGTATGGTGTAGGGATTTAGGAGCTTATAGGGTCAACCTGAACGAGCTCCTCATGCATCAGTATGCTTGAGAGCCTGCATACTGAACGCCTCAAACTACTGCATATCGCACAAAAACGCCTCGGGACTCCGGAAGATTGGGCCGAAACATGCACCCGAAAAGACCCTTGGCCTCTTGCTGGATGGCTTCAGCCAGGTGCCTTTGATCCTGGCGTCATGTCAGGCGAATGAAGAGTACAGGCTTCATCCTGCAGCTTTTGTTCTGTTCTGTTTTGCCGTAAGATCCGAGTGGCGCACGCAGAATTCAAGCATGCTAACGAGTCAAACTGAGGTAACCAGATCCTGCAGTTTCTGCAACCTATCTGGGCCCTAAAGACTAGAGACCCTACCTTTTCAGGGCTCCTTATGATTTCCCTATAGAAAAATCCTCTGAAACAAAAGTAGGCACCACAGTTCCTACCTAGCTGCAGGTTCTACCCGGTGCCAGGTCCGAGCTGCACCAAGCTGTCATGCTTTACTTAGGCACTTCTCTAGGGTTTGGCAGCACAGTCACTCTGAGCTCCGAGCCTGCGCACTTCCACACTTTCTATAGGCTAGCTTATGGATCTTTGAACTTCCGCGTCGGGAGTCCTGCTGTTCCCCCTAAAACCCTAAACCCTAAAAGCCAAAAACCCTAAACCCCTAAACCCCAAACCCAAAAAGCCAAAAACCCTAAACCCCTAAACCCCAAAACCCCGAAAACCCTAAACCTGTCGCCCCGCTCCTCCAAGAAAAGCGGCTGCTTCGGATTCAGAGAGGCCTCGGGCTTCTGGTGGGTTTTTGAAGGGCTCCTTTAAAGGGCTCTCTAGGGTTTAGGGCTTAGGGTTTTTTGGTCTAAGGCTTGGAGGGTTTAGGTGTTCAGGGTGTAGGCTTTTTTCTCGGGCTTTCCGGGTTTGAGGCTCGGGGTTTGCTTTCATGGGCACCTTACTTTGGTTTTTCGGGACAGCAAGCTACTAGAATATGGAGCTTGTAGGGTGAATACAATGATGGGCAACTCCAGTATGTTTCTAGGGACATACAATGATGGGGCGGTACTATATTATGGTTAAGTTTTAGCACAGTAAGCTACTAGTGATAAAGGGTTTCGGCTTCATACTAGATAAGTACTATTGGTAGTCTAGACAGTACAAGCTACCAATTATTTGAGTGCTAGGGTTTCTGGGGCAGTCCGAGCAAGGTTCGGACCTGAGCCTCTCTTTGTGTTTGCTGTCGAGTGGACAGTTGAGGGCTTGAGGATTAAGGCTTCTATCTCAGAGGGTTTGGGCTCAGAGGGTTTAAGGCCTTGACGACTTTCGGGTTCGGGGCTTTGTTGTTCCTGCTCTCGGAATACCAGATCTTGGCTGAGGGCTTCCAGCTGCCTGTTGCCAATGGCAAAATCTGACACCTGTGTCGTGGCCAACATTTTGGGTACATCAAATGGAACACATCTACCAGAGTAAAGGTGTAGGATAAGACGCGATCTTATAGAATTATAGAACTGCAACATGGAGCTCATGTCAGGACCGGACGACCAATTACACCCTCCCTTTTTCCCCAGAACCGCCGACTCTACATGCCAGCGATCTGCTCAAGGGCTCCGGACTAGCAGTGAAAGAGCATCTTCTCCACTGAGAAGCCGCTTCCTCGGAACAAAGCTGGTCTGAGGCAGAAGATCTGCAAACCAAGCAAGCACAAAGTTTCACATGAAGGATTTCCGTCTTCACAGCTGAAATTTAAGGGAAATGGTTGCATCTTGCGCTTGCACACCTGAGCTTCATGGATGTGGAAGCTGCAGTACAAGGGCTCGAACGCAGTTTGGGATTTCGGGCTGGTGAAAGTTTCGGAAATGGTTTGCCTCCCTTGGAAGTTGGACGCGTTGAGGTTGCGATTAACGGGCGTGGGTGCCCTCTCTCGCCATGTGTTTGCCAATGAGACCATCCATCGAACCAAACCTCGAACCTAGCCTGGCCGAATTGCAGTTGGACATGGTTTAACTACCAGTGAAAGAAACACCTTGCCAAACGACATGTAAGCACTCGCCGGCAGAATGCTTTTTCAGACCTAGTGATCCCGTTTTCGCCGGCACCAGAGAGAAGCCAAGCTGGCCTTGAGTAACTGCTGATGTACCTATTCGGCGTTGCGACAGATCAATGATGGCCGGACAACACGACTCCGCAGCCCTGATGTTTGACAGGTGGGTACCAAAGCCTTTCGAACAATTGAATGTGGGCATTTGTTGAGTTCAAGGCAGGTTCCGCATAGCCAAAACGATACACAGCAGGCTGAGGTCCATCAACCCTTAGTACCGCCACGTGGCGATCATGATCTTGCGAGGGCTGCGGAAATCTGTATTAGGCTGCTGCAGGCCGACACCCTACCGTGGATCAACGAACTGTGAGACGTGGCAGATAAAGCAATCTAACCCGAGCGGAAGCAGATCTGTGCGAAAAAGCTGACGAGAAACTTCGACAAAGGCATAAACATATATCAGCCCAAGCTTTACTCATAGCCAGGACTGTCAAGATGTATGGCTGCCACTTCGTTGGCGCCCCCAGCCTTGTGGAGGGCTAAAATGTGCAACCTCCTCTTGAGATTCTCGTGGACTGTTGAGTCAGTGGGACCTGCCCATCGAATCAGTGCACCCGGCACACCGCGTAGTAGTGGGCTGGAAAACCATACAGTAGGCGCCACCCAGCTCGTATCAAAGTGCATGCTTTGCCTATACTGATGCAGAAAATATATAGTGATGATACATGCGGCTCCCCATGTGAATGCACGGACCGACTCCTGTCATCAACTGCAAAAAAAGGACATGGCTTTGCCATGCAGAACAGCAGCATTCAGCAACACTTGCTGTCGCTGGCCTGCAGGCACATGCAGGCTGCTCTGCGCGCTGTGAGTTTCCCATACATGCTGGACCTGCTTCACCTGAGCAGTAGGTTATCATCTACCCTAAGTTCCACACTCCAGGGCACTCCCAGTGTCTACCCTACCTGTGTGCAAATGTCTGGCTGGCTGACTTTACTGCGCTGACAGACCCTAAAACAGAAACGTCACGAAACCTATGCAAGTGTCTCTTCGTTGCCAAGCTGTGAAAGACTTCCTGCCCTACCTCACGCACATCCGGAAGCCGGTGCACCCGGATCGGTGCGCAGCGACATCTTTCGGGTACTGCGTAAGAAGTAGTACGCTGTCATAGAAAGCACTACTGGCAGCTGCCATCGTCTTGCCGGAAGCCAACGGAGCGCCTTAGACCTTGATGGGGCGACCCTTCTGGCTGTGCAGCCACACGCCCAGGATAGTCACCTAGGCCATAGCCGAAAATTACTGAGCAGCGGACATTGTACCATGAGGAGTGCTTCCTTCCCCTAAGCCCCTAGGAAACCTGAAACTAACCCCTGAACTCAAACAAGCCTGCACGGGTTTCAGGCTGGGGTTCCCAGCTTTTGGGGGCAGTGATCGGGATTGTACGAGGTCGAATGACGCGTTGCTTGACTTGTTTGGATTAGTTTCAGAAAGTTTCGGGCTGTTGCACCACCCTTGTTTTGAGGCCATCGTTGGGATGTTAAGAGATCGCCGTCTGGGGTTCCATGCCTCTTGGGGCCCGCCTCACTACTCTGATTCTACAAATGCTACTTGGTTGGTCGAGCCCTAACCCTAAACCTTTTTTTTTGGCCACTGGACTCAAGTCTAGCCAGACCTAAACCCTAAACCCAAACCGGAGGGTGAACCTTGGGTTCTTCCTGTTCAAACCCGGGGCCTTGTTGTGTGGAGGGGGCCCATAAAACACGGAGTGCATCCTCAACGCCTACACTGAAGCCCTAAATCCCAAACGCATGCTATACTATACTACACTCTACTATGCTATACTATACTGTACCGATACCAGGTTATACTGTGCCGTGCTACAATATATTGTCTGATCATAGAACACAATGTCATATCACATAAGGTAGTCTAATGAAACATATTATAATGTAGTATAACATAACACAAAACAACATAATAAACCAAAAATAACATGATATGACATAACACCGTATCATATAACAGAATATCATAATAAGACTAGTGCCAATATAAGTACCAGTTTCAATGTCGATATAAATTCCAATACAAATAGCAAACAGTCTCTCTCTCTCTCTCTCTCTCTGTCTCTCTATATATATATATTATATTTATATACTTATATTTATACATATACACACACATACCAAGATGTTATGCATAACCTTCTGTACAATATCAACATGACAGAAATAAACCTTCTTACGGCGCAAGCTGCGGCGAAGCCCAGGATTTGCAAAGCTCCCACAGAGTTGCCAAAGATGAACCTGAGTGCAACACGAAGCAGTACCATCTTGGTTAACACGTACATACATGCATGCATACAAACATACCAGCATACACACACACATCAATAACAACAGTATTCATGTGAGTGTCACTTGTATACATATGTACATATACACATGTGTAGAGGTATACGAACAAACATACAATCATTAAGAACGGCTGCTGTAGCTGTGCGTTTGTGCGTGTTTGTAGTGCGTGGAGTAAGCAACTTTCGGAGTGAATGATGACTTTAGTGATGATTGGTTCAGAACAGCTTGGAGGGCTTGGAGAGTTGGGTAATTTGGGCTAGCTTGCATGACGTGTTCTCCTAAACATGTGGCTGAGTGGCAGTCGCGGTCGTAGTAATCGTAAGCTGCAGCCATATAAGAAGCTCCAACCACCAGAAAATTTCAGACGGCAAGCACAACACTCCAGGACTCAGGAAGTACTGCGCTTGCGGGGGCTTCAGTTTTTTCAAGTCGAGACTACGAAGCTGATCCGAGTAGGCGATGTATTCTCTGCTGAAAAGTCGCACAGATGTCAGGATTGTGGCTGGCGTCTTCGCATTTGCAATGACAGTGGCACCCACTGGGCTCATGTGCTTGATGATAAGATAACCTCAGCATCACGTGCTTTCTCAGGCTCTGTCCCATGCGCAGTTCCCTGGCACGATATCGCACGTCCGGAACACACATACTGATGCAGCATGGTCGTCATCATAATTCCGTCTACAGCTTTCTACCATTAGGCTGAGCCTCTCAGTAAACCGAACACACCTACTGAACCCTGTAGAAAAAAACACCACGCGACTCAGCCCCCGAAAGACCACAGCACCACATCCCGCTATACCCCATCCTGAACCCGGAACCCCGAAACCAAAACGACCCTTAGCTAAGCTCAAATCTCAAACCTTGTGGTTTACGAGGGCGCAGTTAGGCCTATAGGGCTTGGATCCATCCCCAGACTGGCGCCAGGTGACTGGCGACGTTGAAGGCGCAGGCCAAGATACCTCTCGTCTTCAATGTCAATAATACCCGGGCTCGAAAAACTCAAACATTCAACTATATACCTAAAAATCTGAAAAGCACACAAAACCCCAAACCCTAGACCAACTAGAAGGCCAAAAAGTTTCAAGTTCTCGCACCGGCTGAGGTACAGGAGGTCAGAAGAGATCCCGCCAGGTAGACCTGCTCCACCTTTGAGAGGCTTCTAGGGCTTGAAGCTGGAGCTTGGAGGTCTGTAGGGATAAGGGCTTCCACACATACATGTCACTATACATACATGTGTATGTATGTATGTGTGTGTGTACATATATATATATATGTAATCTATATAGATAGCCTCAGAGTTATGTATCTGTTTGTTCATTCGTTTGTATTTTCTCAGGCTCCGCGGCTTCGCAGCTTCTCGCGGCTCCACCCCCCATTTGCCCGACGGGCGCGCTGTCCAAGCTATAATATATATATATATATACAACATATACATATGTATATATATATATGTGTGTGTGCATATACAACATATACATATATGTATATAACAGCAACGCGTGTTTACTCGGTTTAAGGTCTAGGGTTTCGGGTTTAAGGCCTCACTGGCTTTACGGCTTTGTTGCCCCCCCCTCCCCCACAGGGAGCTGGGTTAGGGCATATCATATCGGGCCCGGGGATGTTGAGGGTTCGGGGTTGCAGTTCATTTTGGCCTTATGCCTGTCCGGAGCATCCCTTGAACCATAAAACCCTTTATCCCAAAACCCTTACGCCGTTTCGTGTTTTTAAGGACTTGTAAGAGAGTGAAAGGGGGCAAGCCCTTAGCAAGGAGGCGCTGTGAAGCAATGCATGCTGTAGAGTCCCGGGCAACCTTTCCGATATTTCAAATACGACAAAATTATTGTATCATTATTGCTGTCAAATACAGATCTGCATACACGTATCATATCATATCATGTCATGTCATATCATATCATATATATATACACATGTCTCTACGTACATACCTCTCTCTCCTCTGAAGTAAAGAAGATCTTATACTACTTGCCTTGCAGTGCCGCTTGCGGCTCCAGCGTTCGAGAAGGTCGCACCATCGGGGCATTTTTTAGGGCCTAGGGATGTGGCCCCAGGGTAATGGAGTACGGAGACCAGAAAAACCGGAAGCCGGGACCCTTAGGGTCTAGGGTTTGGGTTTAGTCGTCAAAACAAAGCCAGCTTCGATGGGCGGCCTTTGGGCTTCATGAATGAGAGAAGGCCCCACGGCGAGCTATGCCGCAAAACCACAATAAAATTAAATTCAATTGGAAGGGAACTCTGCTACCAAGTAGACAGGATCTCGTAGCCCGTACTTCTGGCTTACGATTTGCTCACCATACCACTCGGCTCCACGTCCTCCGAAGCTCCAGACCGAGACACAAATGTGGAGTCGAAGCCAAGGAGCTGCCTCAAAAGCTTCGATGTCGACTCTCAGAAATGTCCGAATTTTGCTTTAATTTGGGCTATCAGGCTCGCGGTCTGCGACGGCTTTCTAAGTAGATGATGGCTTGCGAAGCTTTTAAGTACGTCTAGGAGGCTGCGGGTCCCACACTCGGACATGGTTTCGAGTTTCGTTTCGGGTTTAGGCTGTTTAGGCGTTCCAGGGTTGCCATTCATTGGGCTTTCAGGTTGGCCTGTACAACCGCCACACTACTGGTCCATTCCATGCCGTATGGCTTGTGGAAGGAGCGAAGCGACGCTCAGAAGGAGTATGCGAAGTCTGAACCAAGGGGTTGTCTTCACGTCCTGCCACCGACGAACGCCAAAGGCAAGCAGTCATATCATCGCCTTCGTCGTCGTCGTTCCCATAACCAACATACTCGCTTGGAAAGGGTCTGATGTCTTGCAATCGACCTCACGGTCATAGCCTGCAGCCCTCATCATCATCATCATCATCATCGTTACATGTGTCTGCATCACCCAACAACAACACTAACAACGACAACGAAGACGAGGACGCCGACGCCAACGACAACAGCAGCAACAACGACAACAATAGCACCAGCAACAACAGAAACCACAGCTACAATCACAAACGCAGCAACAACAACGACGACAACAGCAACAACAACAGCAACAGCAGCAGGGGAGGCAGCAGCAACAACAACAACAACCACAACCACAACCACAACCACAACCACAACCACAACCACAACAACCACAACAACCACAACAACCAACAACAACCAACAACCACCAACAACAACCAACAAAAAACAACAACAACAACAACAACAACGACAACAACAACCAACAATAACAACAACAACAACGACAACAACAACAACAACAACCACGACGACGACGACAACAACAACAACAACACAAACAACAACACAAACAACAACACAAACAACAACACAAACAACAACACAAACAACAACACAAACAACAACAACAACAACAACAACAACAACAACAACAACAACAACGACAACAACGACAACAACGACAACAACGACAACAACAACAACAACGACAACCAACAACAACAACAACAACAACACCAACACCAACACAAACAACAACACCAACACCAACACAAACAACAACACAAACAACAACATAAACAACAACACAAACAACAACAACCACAACCACAACCACAACCACAACCACAACCACAACAACAACAACAACAACAGCAACAGCAACAGCAACAGCAACAACAACAACAACGCCAACAACAACAACAATAACAACAACCAACCAACCAACCAACCAACCAACCAACCACAACCACAACCACAACCACAACCACAGCCACAACCACAACCACAACCACAACCACAACCACAACCACAACCACAACAACACAACAAACAGCAAAAAACAAACGGCAAACAACAAACAACAAACAGCAAAAGGCAAACAGCAAACAGCAAACGACAACAAAGACAGCAGCAGCAGCAGCAGCAGCAGCAGCAGCGCCGCCACCGCCGCCGCCGCCAGCAGCAGCAGCAGCAGTAGCAGCAGCAGCAGCAGCGGCGGCAGCAACAGCAGCAACCGCAGGAACAACAACAACAACAACGATGAGGGTCAGCACCACCGCGACCACCACCGTTATCATCACCGAGATGTTCAGGCCTCACCGGCTGAATCCCCTCGACGGCGGCGGAGGCAATGGAGAAGATTGCCAGGTTATAGGGCGCCATGTAGTAGCAGAGAGTGATGGAATCCACCTTCCTTGGCGTGTCGTGGCCATGCGGAGTCAATGCGTGCATGTGTATGAGACTGTATGTGCTTGAATATCTGCAACCTGAGAACGAAACGCATCTGAAACCAGCTGATGCTGTCCAGCGGCTGCTCACAAAGCAGTCTGCCCTGCAGAATTGTTTTCCTCGCATCGGCACAATCGACCAAAGCATGGCTGCATCTTGCTTGCCCTCACCACTATTTATATAGGCCCGGACCCCCACCAGACACTGTTTTGGAAGTTAGACATCTCCGTTAGAAATGCCCTCGGCACACAAGACTATACCCAGGTTCCTTGAAGAGAGTTGCCTTGAGTTACGTTGACTGGCTTGCTAGCCCTCGAGGTGGTACTGAAATCGCAAGCAGCTTCGCTGCTATACTTCATGTTTAGGAAATGCATCGAAGGCAGCAGACGCAGAAGATCGAGTGTCATGAGATGTCATGAGTTCGGAGGATTGAGTTGTCAAGCTGACTGGGTTCGACACTTGCACTATGCTAAATACTTTGGCAATCTGGTCTACTTCCTGTTCGACAGATATGCCCAAACTGCCAGCCCCTAGCCAAGAAAAAGCAATGCTCTAAACGGACGCCAACTCGAACCTTTTCCTTCCTTACTACGACTTTCAAGAACCATTCCCTCATGACATGCTAGAGTAAGTGAACCGTAAGCTTTCATACCCTCGATGTTGCCCGGGTTCAGGGCGCGGAAGGCCACGGCAAGGGCGGACAAAGCACTGCCCAGCAAAGAAAAGTTTGCTTCGCTCCAACTGCTGATTACCTGGAGGCTTACAGGGTTTAAGGTCTCGGGCTGCTTTAGCCTCTGTGGGATACGATCAAGAGGCAAGTTCTCACGCCCAAAACCTTGTCGATTCAGGTGATGCACGAAGGCAAAACAACAAGCAGCTTCTAGAGTACACTGTAGGCGATTTTCTTCGTAAAGCCTGCGATAGGGCTTCAAGTCAAAAGGCTGGGCGGAACTCCCTATAAATCCAAGTCAGACACTGGCTTACAGGATCCCATCGGCAAGAATCCATACAGGCTTGTTTATCGGTTTAGGGTTCATGCAAAACGGCTGCACATTGCCGGGGCCCCCACGGCACCCCCACACACCGGCAGCATGGCCCAGTAAGCCCAGCAATTGTAGCGTCGACCATCGAATATCATGCTACTGACCAGAGTGAAAAGAGGCGTCGTTGACCTGAGTCTCAAACACACAAACAGCAACAACCATCTAAATTCTAATACCCAGTAGGTTTCTTATAACCCTAAATCACCCCTAAACCCTGTAGAAACTAACATCCTATATGTCTTGGCCCCTCCTGCTTGGAAAGGACGAGCCGCATGTTGCAGGGTCTAGGGTTTGGGGAGGGTTTAGGGTTTTCGTAAAACCCTAAACCCTAAAACCCTATAAACCCTAAAGCCCTACCCCGTCTTTCAACTTTTTAGCATCTCCGGGCCTTTGGTTTTGGTGTTTTCATGCCGCTTTGAGTTTGGACACCCAGGCCAAGGGGCCGCAGGCGTCGAGCTCCAGGATGCTTCGGAACTCTCTTCGAAATCATGGAAGTAAATAAGGGGCTTTTAGGGTTTTAGGGTTTTTAGGGTTTTTGGGTGTTGTTTAGGGTTTTGGGGGTTTTTAGGGTTTGAGTTTTGCGAGGTTTAGAAACTTTTCGTCTCCTTCCTGGCAAGGAGGAGGCTTAGGATCAGGTTCCGGGATGTCGGCCCCGTCATTTGCGATCGAGCCCTGGCGGTTGTTTGAATGGGTTCCTTACAGGAACTTTATTCTGTGCTGCGGGCTCCACCCAGTTATGACGCTTCGAGATCTCACAGTGCCCAGCACAGACCCTAGACGGCCAAAACAACGTATTCTTGTGTACAAACAGCCAAGTTTAAGAAACTCGTGCATGCATGCATGCATGCATGCATGCATGGGTGCATGGCGGTCATATCAAAGCCCTGCGGCTGAATCATCTCGTGATACGACGGGTAGATGTGCCTGAGCTTGCCCGATGGACAGGATGCCAATGACGCTAACCCATAGCCCTGAAGCCAACGAGCCTTTTGCATTGAATGTGAACAGAACATCCCGGCTAGTCGGAGACTGTGCGTGCCGAAATGCAGGGATAACCAAACACTGGCACACCCTAAACCTTTAAACCGTTGCGACGCGATGCCGGCCCTGCACGAGTCTGTGAGTCGAAACCTGTAAACCCTATGAAGGCCCTACTCGTCGAAACCAGGAAGCCATGCGCAGCTCAAGGGATAAACTTCAAAGCCTAGCTTCGACTTCCTGGGACCCTCAGCAAAATCCCTCACCGTCTCCTGTATAGGCAACAGTCATAATAATCCTTTTATCAGACCTTTTATACAATCTGTAGCCAACGCTTCAACAAAAAACCGGTCAAGGTCCCAGATTTCGGGCTTCCGGGCTTAGGGACCTGCTTTAAGACCCCCCACAATCCCACTACCCTAGGGCTCCAGTTACCTAAATAGTAGGCTCCTGGGGGTACATAATATATGCATATGGTTCGTAACCCACTTTTTTGGGTAACTGGAGCCCTAGGGCCAGGTGATGGGCTTCGGGATTTCGGGACCCTTGGAGACCCCCTTTCACCGCTGTAGTAGGGTTTGTAGGGACCCTACCTAAAGGATCCCCGGCAATCCCAACACAGTGTCCCTAAATCATTCTAAACCCTACGCCCTACATCACACAATAGTTCAGATTTCAGACTTGCTTCGGGCATCAGGGACCCGACAAAAACAAACTCCGAAAGTTACGCCAGTTGAGCGTACACGAGCTACCATAACCATAACCTATACATGCTTCATGTAGCGTCATACCGCCATACACCAGGATAGACAATCTACGCATAGGATTTTATGGTAAGGTAGTGATTCAAGACCCAACGGCGAGAGGCGTGAGCGCCACGTTGGCTGATGCGAGGGACGCTGCTTGCAAGATCGTGAAGGGCAAAACCTCCCGGTTTTCAACGAGTCTCTGAATCGAAGAACTCCCAAAACGTCACGGTGGCTTTAAGATGGTCTCAGTTCCCAGAGTGTTGTATATGGGGATGTCAGGGCGTAGGGTCTCCGACCTTCAACCCAAGCTTTAGAGATCCGGAAACATTGTTTTTCGGGTTTAGCCTTCACTTTTTGCGGGGGCTGGGCTCAGGCATTCGGTCTTGAAGCTTTGACGGAAATTTTGATTGCACTGCATGACCCTGAAAAGAATAGTGCGCGTGCGCTGCCAATCGGCGTGGCCGTGTTGCGGATGTCTGTCTGTGTGTGGGTGCTTTAGGTCGTCAGGTTGTTCGATTCGGCAAAACCCGGATAAAGTTGTTCTGGAAAAATCCTAGGACAAGATACTTGCTGCTTCTGTAGATTTGAAATTGTGGGAACAAGATCGGCCGAGTATGATTGAGTATCATTGTGTCAATGCTGATCATCGTCATTCTGTGTTGGCCTCTGGAGATCACAGCTGCAGACGGCTGGGGTGCCAGGTCATGATAGGCTCGTCTTCCCCTAGGGCTCCAGTTACCTAAATAGTGGGTTACGAACCATATGCATATACTATGTACCCCCAGTAACCTACTATTTAGGTTTAGGTAACTTGGGAGCCCCAGGGTTCCTTTTGTCATTTTTGTTGGGATTCCGACCAGCCGCAAAACATCAAATCACAACTCAAAGCTTTTCAAAAGCCATAACTGATGTCGTTGTTTTTATGCATTGGGGCGTGAAACGGGAAAAGTGCAGTTGTGCAACAATGCATGAGGCTGCAAGAACGATCCATCATCGCATGGCTCAAATCCCGTTCCAGTCGGGACGGTCCTTCTATGTGCAATCCAGGATGGGCCGCTTCTGCGGATGTACCACCGCTGGGCACTTGGACATACACGCCGCGGAGCAAGGGGTCCAGCAATTCTGCTTGCAAGACCCACACTCCCTGCCCCAAAGGAGGCTTGTACGCCAGCCGAAACAATGGAACGAATGTCCAGCCGACATGAACTCCGCAAGCTGCTCGAGGCCAGACCAAAAACGCTCTTTCCCAGAGAAGCGCTCCGCACAGCCACAATCTACCTTGCAAGCGTCTAAGCATTCCAGACACCTGAGGTTTCTGCCAGGTTCCGCAGTTTGACCGACGAACTCTCCATCGTTAAAGGCCCAAGTAACCTGTTGCACTTCAGGATTTCGCCTTATCCTCAGATCGTTGCCGATAGCGAAATCTTCCCAGCACATGTCCTGCTCAGTGTACGTATACATGGCCTGCAAGTCGCTCGCAGGCGTGGCTTCGATTGCCTTCAAGAAAGGATCGATTCTGAATATGCTTCCAGGCCCCGCAGAGTATCCTCTCCGAGCCGCAAACTTGTCTTGCTGCTTGACACGCCTTTGGTCAGCTGGCGCCAACTGCTCGGCGGGTGTCTTCATCGACTTCTCTCGGATGCCACTGTTCCAAAATCCTACGTGCTTGTTGCCGACATTGCCCATTGTCACGAGATCAACGTCGGGAATCGTCTGCATCGGTTTCAACATCCTTGTGTCATCCTCCCATATCATTAGATAGGCCGCCCCATGTTGGGAAGCCCATCTGGCAGCCTGCGCAATTCTCTGCAGGTGCCCTTGGCAGGTAAAGTTCGGATTGAATGACTGTGACAAATGCATGCCTTCAGCACGAAAAGTAGAAACATTGAACTCGCCAGCAGCTTCTGAAAAATCTGGTCCACCATCGCTTAATAAGTAGTACGGGGAATACGGCAAGTTTACTCGAACACTTCTGATGGAGTAATTTGCCCGGCTGTTCAATGCATTGGTCTGGTGAAAGAAGGCCATGTCCGTCGGACCCAACTTCACCACCGAAAAGGCCCGGCTGCCACGAAAGGAGGTCATCTGGCGGCTAAATGACCATAATGACCCGAGCCCGACAAGGAAGATGCATGTCCAATGGCTGCAGCGGCGCATGGGCAACCCAGCGCAGGCAAAGTATGGCGCAGTCTTCTATGCCTGCACAATTCTGTTCTTCGACACTCCGGCCGGACTTTTCAGATACCACGGAGGATGGGTTCAGTCATAGGTTGACAAGTATGCTCAACATTTGGAGGAATTTGCCTGGTCCTTCTGCTAAGATATCTGTGCTCAACTGATTGTGGCAGGGCAGCGAGCAGATGGAAACATGCAGAGTTGCCAGCGTCGAAGCAATAGAAACTGCTTAAGATGCAAAAAAAGTCGAGTCGAACCTCACCAACCTCTGACATGCAGAAGACATCGTCCGACACCGAAAGGCTCATGCTGCATCCCGACTCGAGAGGCCCACTCTCAACACGACAGGAAACAACCCAGACGAGACCAAACTCAGAAGATGTTGCGCGGGGTGGCGGCTGCAGTACCCTCAGTACCCCCCTCTGAGAACCAAGTCGGGGAAACGAAGGTTATCGACAAAAGTTCGCGACTGGCATCGGGCCGTGGGATCTCAAGAAGCCGATTCTAGGTAGTCCTCCGAAAGGCTATGACAGCTATTCTTGAACAACAACCCTCATGTAAAGCCGACGAGGGAATGTGGTTGAGCTAGCAATTCACGAGTTTCGGTTGATTTGTAAAACTGGGGATAGCATGGGTCCACGGACCCGACACGTCTAGGTTCTGCAGTCTGTCCGACAACTATGGTTTACGCCTGTGTCACTCGCAGCTCGGGAGTAGCAGTCGAGGACTAATGACAGGTTCCAACAGCAAACTATACAGGAACTGCGGAACAGCCCAATCCAAGACGGCATCTCACCCTCTGCATTACCACCCCTAATCTTGCATCCCGCTGCAGCACTTGTTTCCATATGATTAGGAATTTGGACGTCTGCAGATCTGCAGATCTGGAAAGCCCTGTGGCATGGAGTACTTCCTGCATCATACATCCAGGCGTCTTACGGGCTCAAGGCTTCCAGAGCTCGGGGATATAGCATATTATCGCATGTTTTCGTTATTATGCTCTCCTGTATGATAGTAAATATGGTCGTATATGATAGCTGATTGAGTAATTATATATCCGGGCCTTTCTAAGCCGCTCGTCCGAAGGCATCAGCACTTTGTCGCCACTGTCCTTCAACATGTTCATGCTTCATGTGAGAGGCGCATGGCTTATCCAAGCCAAAGCCTGAGTCAGCCTGAGTCCAGAAGGAAGAAATGGGGGCTTCCGAAAATAGGGGACCCCAATATAGTACCCTAAATAGTAGGATCCTTATCATAAGGACCCCAAAATAAGGTACCCCCCTTATTTTCGGAAAGTCCCATATGTTGCGAACCCCGAAGCCAAGTCCAAAAGAAGGAAGCCGAACGATGCCCATGCTCATTTCTGACGTGGCGTGTCAGTAGTGAGGTCGTGTTGTGCTTGCTGCCGGTCACCCACACTTCAGCCACCACTCTGCGAATGGGCACCCCTAGCGGCCTCCTTCAACACAGATCAGCTATATAGCTGTCAGAAGCCCAAGAGTCGAGCGTTTTCCCATCGACTGCTTGCAGTCAAGCGAAGCACCGAAGTCGGCAAGACCAGAGTCTCTTGGGGGGGTTTGGACTCTCGCGACTCGGACGCTTGGGGGTTTAGGGTTTTTTTGATACTTACACTCGGACAAGCCTGGCAAGGTCTGTAGCGATGCTGGTCCAACGACTTGCTCAAAATGGTTTAGGGTTTAGGGCTGCCTGCCCCCACTCACATTCCGGTCCTCGCTGCAGTGGACGATAAATGCTGTTAGGGCCCAAGAGAACACCTTCAGGCAGAGACTGGCGAGAAACCTCCTCAGGCTCAAAAAAGCTTCAATGGAGACGAGTATAGGGGCCTGAACAAGTTGTGTAAACAAAGACTTTCTAGGGTTCACCTTTCTGATCAAATCGAATGTGTTCCTAAACACCTTATTGAGGCAACTGTGGTCACTGTAGTACCTGTACAGTAGTACACCCATGCCGAAATCATGTTTTTGCAAAAGGCGGCAGCTTTGGGCCATGAGGAATCGGGATCCAGGCAGTTCGGGAAAGCTCACTGCGATAAGCTTCATGTCCCCCAAGTTGCAATGCAGATGCTGCAAAAAACTGGCACAGATCAAGCCCGAAACCCTTGGCCCGAAATTGCGAAACCTGCAACTGCAAAACTTCCTTGGCGTCCGTGGTGCCATGTGCATGCTTGCAATGAAGAGCGGGAACTCAAAGCCGGAAAATGTGTATAAATACCTGGCCGTGAGGAATGCAGTACCGCAACCCTGCCGATCAAATGCCTCTGTCGAGATGTTGGCCTGCTGAAGAAGGAGCGAGTCTGCTTACCCAACTGCACACTGCAAACCTGTCTGCTGTCCAAGGTACTTTACCGAATTCACTAGGAGGATGCCTGATAGCTGGCAGGAAGCGGAGGGTGCTGTTCTACAGAAACACAGGTTGAATTCAACAGCTTGGAGACTTCCTCAGGGGTTGAATATGTGGCCAGGGAGTCTGTTGAATCCGATCCCGATCTAGGGAAGCCGAAACCCTAACCCTAAAGCAGGAACCTTCGTAGTTAGAACAAAGGTTCTGGGTTTTTATTGAAGTATGACAATCCACTGTGTAGCTTGCGGGTACGGTGTCTACTTGTCCGACTTATGTAGAGCTGCAATACCATGTCCAGCTCGTCCGGGAGCCCTCGCCAAGCACCAGCTGGGCAAAGGGAGCCCCACGAAAAAAAAAAAAAACAAGAAGGATCTTGTGGATGTCTAGGTCTCGTCGCCTATGAACTATTAGTGGGTCTCGTTGTCTACATCTCTGAAAGAAAGATACTCGACGAGATGCGGGCTTGGCTCAAACAACTGAACATTTTGTATCGGCAGTTTTTTCAACCACCTGCAAGTGAGTGAGAGAGAGTATGTGTGTCACTAGACAACTATACATCTACTGATACATAAAGGTAGATATGTGGTTAGATGCATATAAGTATATACTTATATACAGATGTAACCACGAAAGAAAAAATGTCAAACATGTGCATAGGCAAATACGCGCAGATAACTGTTTGTATGCGTGGCACCGTATGCACCGTGCCTTGACGGTTCAGTGCGAACGCAACTTATGCTGTTGGCTTTGTGTGTTCGACTTGTCTGCAGGGTGACTCTGCATGAATCTACAAGGTATATTAACGAGTCGAAGTCTGACAATACTGGAAAGCACAAACGATCACGCGGGTTCTTGGGATGAGCTTTGCTTGCTTCTTGTTGACGCGATGCACCTGGGTTCCTCGTGTTCCTCGTGCAAAGCAAGCCTGAGAAAGCTGGAACTTGCACAATGTACGGAGATTGTGTTACGCGTGGACTCGCACGCACACGCACAGACACACACACACACAGAGACAGAGACAGAGACAGAGAGACTTCATAGGCTAGCTTGTGCACCGCCACGGCAGCCACGGCAAGCGTGAACTCAACACCAGCCCAAGAAATTCAATAATACAAACAATCCAGTGCCTGCATGGATCTGCAGAACTTTCCCATGACTGGAATAGGGATACAGCTAATGTTCCAGCAGAAGAGTAGCCACCTTGAAGCACACGGCTGCAGCAAAAGAGGCTGGTCCCGAAGTTGAAGATGACGATGACAACGGTGCGCAGCCATGCAGGCATGAATATCTGGTCCTCCAGTGCTCACGACAGAACCGTGTTCGTCGAAGGACTACGAACCAGGTTGGAATCCATGTACGTTGCCTTGTCAAACCTTTCGTGTCGTTGCTCTCCACCAGTACTGCTTGGCAGTCTGATGCGAACTAGCGTGTGACGGAGTGGTGTTTCGATTGAAGCCCTGGCTGAGGCGAATGAGGCCACCCGTTGCGCGCCGCGCGCCTGGCCTCTAAAGGCCTTCTCTGAACATTTAGAGGGATGAGGGGAGGGTTTCGGTGACTGTCAATCCCCAGCTGTAAGGTGAATAGTGAAACATTATACGGACATGCACTACGAGGCCGCCGACGCATACGTTACGCCTGGTCAAATGCTGTCTTCGAAGAGAACGAGCATGGAGCGACTTTATGGAAGAAAGCCACAACTGGCTGGCATCTCGACATGCCATCACAGAGGAGAGGCTTTTCGCGAAGATGCTGATTGCAAGTTGGTGGGTTGAGTTTCGCACACTGTCGAAAGCAGATGTACGTAGAGAAATGGCGGAAGCAATGATACAATCTCACCCCTAAAACCCTTTTTCCCTGAACCCCGGAGTTCACATCCCATGCGCTCTGCAAGCCTCCTTGTTGGGAGGCAGCCTGCGGCTTAGCGGCAGCCCCTTCTCCAGCATTAAGTGGGCGGATCCTGCCATGGGAGGCTTCGAGAAGTGGGGCACTTGGGGGTTCGAAGCCTCAGCATTTCTAGCAACTCTCATGATGGTCATGTTAGTTCCGTTTGCTGAGGCCGGTTCCTTGTGAAGCAGCATCCACGATGGGCATGAGCTCACCGCGGGCCATGCTTCGCGAGCTTACTAAAGAGAGAAAGTGTAAGTTGCTCCAGATGCACTAGTCACTAGCTTCTCAACTGGATCTATGCAGCACTGGCCCAACACCTGGGATGTCGCCTCCCTGCCGAAACCTAAACTTGATCCTCTGCATGCTTCAGCTTCAGCCACAAGGTAAGCTAGGAGGGATCAGCACAGCTCCGGAGACTTGTTTAGGGTTTAGGGTTTAGGATGTCTTCTCTGTCTAGTCTGGATGCGTCTATGGAACTTCAGTCAAGAGGTCTTTGAGATTGGGTCGGTTAGATGCTCGGAACACTGTACAATCCACGAGAGCTAATACCGCTAAGAGAAGAGCACCGATGTGCGTAACCAACTCTGAGGATCTGGGACATCGACCCCTATCCTGTGTAGCTTTCAGGGTTTCGCTCCGGACAGGGCAGGTCGCCGAGTAAGGACCGTGCAGCATGGCACCCACTCTCTCGGCAATCCGTGCGTGGGCTCCATCACCTGCAAGCTTTTGCCAGTGTGTGTCTGCCCCGTCACCGCGAGGATGACTTTTCACCAAAGTGTATCTTGTGTGTTGACTTGCTGGCCCCCGCAGGATTCGTCGAGTCGGAAGTCTAACAAAAGGGGGAAGAGTCTCAAACTCCAGGGATGCACAACTCGTGACCTCGCCTCGGATGTCGAAGCCCTCCATGCGAGACAGGACTTCTCCAGCCTCTAAGATGGAGTTTGATCACAGTTGGAGTCGGCAGGGTCTCTTGGTCTAGGTTCCGGAATCCAGGCCCATGTGCTTCGTTTGTGCCTCGGGCTTTCATCCTCCAAGCTTGCTCCATGTTGGGATGCCGAGACCAGGAAACTTGCAAGCTTCTGCAAAGGCTGAAGCCCTCAACCATTTTGAACCCCTGAACCAGACCCGGGTTGCAGTTTTGGAGGGGTTTCGGCTCAAGCCTTGCACTCGTGAGAGGCTCGAGATTTGATGGTTGCACTCTGCAAGAGGCGGACGGCTTGACTTAGGAGATGCACCTGGCATCACGACATCCAGGCGGCTGAAAACAAAGGACGAAGAGATGAACCAACCGTCCTGCCCAACATACCCTACCCCGAAACTCCGCGTTCCCAAGCCTAGCACACCCCCGCTTCTTGTCAAGTCGAAGTCGAAGCCCTAGCTTTTGCTAAAACCCTGAAGCCTAAACCCCAACCCCCCACCCCCCCAACACCAACCCTAAACCCTAAACCCTAACCATTTTTTTGAACCCAGCCCTAAACCCTAAACCCCTAAACCCTAAACCCCGACACCATTAGCTAGTACCAGGCAGGTTGCCAAAACGGCTGCTGCAGTGGAGCTGCAGCCTCCCTGTCTCCCTGCCAGCCATAGTCAGCTAAAATAAATACTACAGCTTGGCATTATCATTCATGTCAATATGATCATTTGTGTCATCACTGCTTTCGCTATGTTCAGCATTCTTGTTTTTGTTGTTGTGACTGGGATTCTGATTATTTTCACTGCTATTAATCGTCTCTTAATCATGATTATTACTGCCTTGGTTTTAGAGGCATTCCATAAGGGATGGATCGGGTCTCTTCACCTCAGCTGGGCGTTTGCAACTTGCTCTTTCACCTCTGTTAGCCTCGGGTCTGCGTGAAAGACCGATTAATGGCTACCTGATTCATTTTATCACCCGCTGACAGACATAGGCCAGACAGCTTGTAAGCCTTTGCATGCAAGCCCCCTTATCCGCCGTGTGCGTGGTGACGGGCTCAAGCGCTGGAGGAGGCTCCCTACGAGGCTCCTCAGTTTACCTCGAACCACAAATCCGTAGATCCTCTGACGACTCCACGCAGTTCTAAACGCTAAACACAGGTGTGCGGACGTATGATCAGATCGTCTGTTGCGAGAAGTATGGGCGTAGTGTCCTCTGGGCGCATACACGCAAGACATATCGCAGTTTGGAAAAACCAGCAGCCATCTCGGCTGCGCATGTTTAAAGCGTGCATTAATCAGTATACTACCAACCACGGGCAATCACGAACAACGACAATTGGAAAACGTAGTGTGGGTGCACGCTGAGTATGAACAAACATCGTCGTCGTCGCGACGACGATGTGGCATCTGATCTGGTGCTGAGCTCGATGCCCAATGGTCTCAGCAGAAGTGGAACAATGCCGTCGCCATCGCGGAAGTCATAGGTGCCCTGACCTGGGCTAAACGTAGTAAACCAAACAGCGCTGCTCAGTTGCAGACATTCAGGCCCGAGGGTATTGGGTGTATGGACTGGCTTCCTCCCCTACAGGCTTAGCTTTTGAAATAAAGTTCCTCTCCCGGACCGTACCCGGCGACAAGCAGAACGATTCGAGGTTCCGCTGCAGTTGGTGATACAGCTCTTCCACTGACATTTCTACCGCTTGTCCGACGATCTAGTCAGCTCAAACAATGGCTGCCAATATGCTATGAAGGGTTGTGGGCTCGTCGTGTTTTGGTGGTTCTTCAGGTTGCGTGAGTGATTCGAGTGCCGTTCAAGGCTTTTGTAGATATCCAACCTCCGAGCCAGGCTCACTGAAGCAGCAAGATTCATGTCTTGTCACTAAGGGCCAGGCTAGGGTGGACCGACAGGCCGCTGACGTAGCTAAAGTCCTCTGCAGCACGGGCATGTCCCGCTCCTACAAAGTTCGAAAGAATCTATGAACTTTCCGTCTAAAAGCCCCTCAAGCCTTTCGTATTTTGCAGCTAAGCCCCTTCGGCTGGATTCTCACCGACACAGAGAACAAGTACTGACTCGTTAAAAAGCCGGAGTGCCACAACATGCAACACTCACCTTTCCAAATGCGGAAGTGGTTGAATTCGGAGTCTTGCATCAAGAAGACAGGCAAGTCCGTCTCAACAGGTTAAGCTGGAACAGGACATGGAAAAAAAGCGCTGCCGTTGCTCACCTGCTTCATGAAGCCCTCAGTTTAGAAGAGGTATCGGGCGCGGCACCTACAGCAATCCAGTCCCCAGCCGTCTTACAGCGGTTCTGGCAAACCTGGTCTTGAACAACAGAACAAGCACATCGGTATACCCTCGCATGCAATACTTTCAATTAGCTAGGATATGAGCCATGATCAAAGAGCAAGGGGCAATTGCACACTGTGCAACTCCACCCGGAGCTTTGAGCTAGAACACGAGCCAGACTCAAATTATCAAAAAGCCTCGCCCTGGGCCAGGCCAGGTCGGTCCTTGGCCCCTGCCCCCTGTGCGGGAACATCCAATCGGCCGACCTCAAAGCTGCCGGCGGCTTGATGTGCTTCTTTGCTGTTGCTGCTACAGCTGCTGCTGCTACTACGACTACGACCAACTTGGTGAGCATGAGCTATGCGAGCGGCTTGGGCGAAGGTCGTCCTGGAAATTTGCATCCCGTAGCCCCCTACCCGGTTCGTGGATTCCTAGCGCACACCGCATTTGCGATACCTCCTCATGATGCTGACTAACCATGCTTTCGCCGGCTGCTCGTGCTGCTTCTTCTTGATGTTTAAGACGGTTCTCTCGGCACTCGCAAACGTGAAGCAGCTGCCAGTACTGCATCTTGCTGAAGATGCATGTATTGCTCCCTAGATTGTTGGTCCCTTTCAGCCATAACGGCCATGTGACGCGCTTCAGTTATTATCATGTCATAGCAGAAAACACGCTAATATGAAAATATATTAATGTAGAGTAATATGCATAAGTAGTATGAGTTGTCTATTAAGATATTAGCCATATATACTATATACGTTCTGCATTATCTTGATATAGTACGCATAAAATAATATAGCAATACTAGCTTTTTGAAGAACATTGGACAGAACTGTAAAATATTTTGTAGTATTGACAAAACTGGAAATTACTGTTTATTCAAAGTTTGTACAGTCTCAATATACTTATCATGTTGAATTTAATATCAATATCTGATAGAAGAAGTGCCTTTCTATATGATAGATCTCATCAAATCTAATCTGCGTCATGTCAACACGGTATGTTGCTTCCACCTGTATATCGCTGTATATTGTTTCGAAGCCCACTTGTACGTAAAGGCTTGGGCCTCCAGCCCACCTCCCCCTCCCACACCCCCCCGACCTCCCCCGCAGCCCCCCGCAGCCCCCTGCACTTTCATGCTCTGGGAAGGGTCCACGTGCCGGCTATGTTCGGACCCGAGCCTAGCAGAGAGCTCACAGAAAGCACCCTTAAACGCCTGCACGCCACACAGACATTCGGGCCCGGGCAAAAACTGGAGGCGTTTCTCCAACCCGCGGCTGGTCCTTGGCCGCACGACGTCTCTTTTGGAAGGTCATGGCTTCAGCAAGCATGATGAAAACGTTTTAAAGCTTATGGTCACGCTTATTGACTTAGTGTAGTCTTGGGGTTCTCGAGGGTTCAGGATCGGGCTCTCGCTGGGCAGCTGGAGACAGAAGACAGCTGCCAGTTACCTGAAACCTAAACTATCTTTCCGCAAACCACCCTGCTGCTGACCACCCCTGGCACTCGCTTGTTGCCACGACATACGGTAACGGGCTTCGAGGGCGCCGCACCGTTGTGTGGGAAGCCTTCCCGAGCCATGCGTTGTGAACAAGGGTTTCGCACTCGGACTGTGCCAAGCAAGGAAGGCTCTGGAATGAGGATGTGCCTGAAAGCATCAGCCTAAACCTCTAAACCCCTAAACCCAGATCCCTTATAGAAGCCTTAAAGTAACCCTAAACCCTTATAATTCGCCTCGGCCCCGGCCGAAGCAGTCAGAGGTTCCTATTCGGATTCCCTCTATTCCCCACCTCTTAATCCCCTCCCCAATGACCCCCACCCCGCAAAGTCACCACTGTGGGGGGGGGGGTCCCTCTGTGTGAACCCATAAATGAGCCCCAAGGTCCGGCGGTGAAGTTTCGCCTCCAA
>CAJNJA010059774.1:0-23821 GCA_905231915.1 Symbiodinium necroappetens
CCTGCACAGCATGCCAACACGACACAATGTACTTAGTGGACTTAGTAAGTACGTCAAATCCGGTTTCGTGTGGACGAAAACAGTGCATTGGAACGTCGCAAAGTGAGGTTTGCAGAGAACCAGCGGCATGATTCCGCAGTTCCAGTGTTGGGGACATATGTATTCTAGACCCCATGAACCTCTGAAATGTGAACGACCCCAGTCAAGCATCCGGGGCAAGAAAGAGCTGAGCGACAAAGTTCAGCTGAAGCACCAGGCCGAAAGATCGCTCGGTTCAGACATTGGTTGCGTGAAGTCGGAGTGTTTGCTAGCAGCCGCAGATCTCAGATCTAGGTGAGAAGGGCTTGGGGGCCAGAGGTTTCAGCGGTTCCGAAAGCTGGTAACTGGTATAGTCACAAAAGTCCTACAGCTCGCGGGCCGGGCCTCAGGCTCGCCTGCAGGGCTCATGGGCTATGGGGGGTGAACAATCTTCTCTCTCCTCGCAAGTCAGATGTCTCTGACAACCATGGCTTGTCCGACTATGAGCGCATAGGCCACAGTCTGCAGGATGAGCCTCGTAGGCACCAGGGCACTCACTTCCTGTGTCTCATTGTGTTTCCAGTTTGGAAAATATCGCTCGCAACCCGCTGCCAGAAACCACAGTCCGGGTCTGATCGCCAGTTTGCAGATGCAGATCTGCTCGGCCCAATCTTTCCTGGCCATGCTCGGCAGCCGCAAAAACGAAATCTATCCTAGCTCCGTGGAGGGCCTCCAGGCTTGCCACGAGGACCGGAGCAGCCCAGTGCTTTGCCCACCTGCCGCTCGGTCGTGATGAGCTCTTGCAGTATGGTCTTTTCGAATCCGCAGGTCCAATTGCCAAGCTAATTCGTGAATTTTCTTACCACCTTATTTTCTCTCTTGTGGCAGAAGCAAGAAAGATGGCAGCCGTGGTGCAGGTACTGCGGGGCCAGGTGCATGAATGCATGAAACTTCGGAACCTTCCTGATATTCTAGCACCGATGCTGCCAAGTGACCGGCATCAACTGCTCGGGTGGCCAAGGTGCGAAACATGTTCACTAAAGCCGCCAAAAGTAGGAAAGGCCGCAGCTTGCCACGAAGTTCATCGCCATCTCGTGGAAGCACTGGCTTCTCCACGTAGAACCGGAGAAAGTGCCGCCAAAGTCAGCAGCTCGCTGGCACTGCGTCGCACCGGCTCTGCAACTGTACCTCTCTTGGTGAGCACATCCTGGAAGCCGCCCTTTTGGATCCGGGCCGGCAGCCGAAAAGTATTCAAGAAAGAATTGACTCTGTCCGCGTGCCAGCCTGCTCCGTGCAGTAAGCCCGAGGTAAGTCCACACTGGATGCCCACGATCGCCGTCACGAACAGGATGTGCATCCAATCGAACGTCATGCCGCCGAAGAGAAGTGCCTCCAGCTCCGCATCCAGTACTGTAGCACACCAGCCGCGTGGCGATTGTTGCCTATGCTCTGCTCGAGTCGCTTCAGCTCGGCGGCAGTTGCATGCCGACTGGCCCTGGCCACGAAGCCGGCTGCTGCTGCCATGGACTCGGGTCGTGCAGGAGCAGGGGCTGTCCAGCACGTTCTGACAGGAGGGGCCGCAAATTGTAAGTTGTACCAGTCGCACCTTTGGTCTCCAAAGGTTGCTTCAAAGCTACTTCGTCGCAGATGAAGCATTTCAGCTGGAAGAACAGCATTCGAGTTCCGACGCGCAGCTCCAGGAGCACACCCGACTGCATCTCGCAGCGGACTCGCTAGAGGAGCCAGCTTCCTCGTTCTGCAGCACACGTGTTGCCCACTCCAAGCAACTCCAGTAGGCGACGACGACCTTTCGGTCTTGTCGTAGACGAAGGGCATTTCCAGTAGTTACTTCGAAGCTGTACCCGTTCTGCAAGGAAGTGCAGCTCACCAGGTCTGCCAGGCGCTTGCTGCACCTCACAGCAGCTTGCAGGAAGGCCTTAGGGTCCAGATACGGCACCTGGGGTGTTTTGTCATCTACGACTATGTCCATGCTCCGAAGAATGTCGCCGTGTCTCGCCACATCTTCACGAGCTCTTTTCAAAGTGCTTGTGCTCACGGGCCAGCCAGATCTAGCACCCTGCAGATCTTGGCCAGTCGCAGTCGGTGTTGCATCAGCAGCAGCAGCAGCAGCAGTCGCTTGCACCGGCCTGGCAGGGACAAGCAACAACCCATATAAATTAGAAGACTGTCTGGCCTGAACACAGAAAGCACATTCTATATAGCAGGAGACGCTGCAAGCAGCAACTGTTGTTGTGAGCAGCCTGCAGGCACCAGTTGTAGCTGCGAGAACTCTGCACCAGCTGGGGTGGTCTGCACGGGCTGCAGCAACAAAAATCTTCAAGCTTCTGAGCTGCCTCAAAACTTCCCGCATCCCTGACAGGCTCTCTGCACGATCCACCTGCAGCTCCACCGTGCGGCCTGCCAGCTGCTCTCAGAACCAAAGCAGACGTTCGCAGAGGCCCTGTGCTAGGTGCCACTTCTACGTCTTGGTAGCTCGGCAGTTCCGCCTCGTCGTGAGCTGCTCGCTTCACCTCAGGCGGTAGATCTCTTGGAGAGGCTCCGTATGTCCAGTTCTTCACCGGAACGGAGCTACCCTGGGCAGCGACCTTGACGAGGCGTTTCAGTTCCAGCTTCGAGTCGTAGTACGTACACCTTGCCGTCGGAGCGGGCCTTGAGCCCCAGGGCTTTCAAGCTGTCCAGAACTCGCCGAGACTTTGCTCCGAGGACTTGGAGCAGCCGATCCAAGCCAGTCGCTCCGCCACGGTGTGCAGCTTCCAAATTCGCGACCCGGCCCGCGCGACAAGTCCCCAACACTGGGTGGCAGCCTACCAGTGCTGGTGCCAGCCGGTGACCGGTGCATCAAGTTGTCCTCGAGCACCGGCAAGCAGTCCTGGGTGACCTTCACCAGGTTGTCGTGTCGCTCCGCTTGCGCCACGAGGCGACCCAGCTCCTCTGTCACGTCGGGAGCCAAAGCCATGGAGCCGAAGGAGACTTTCAAGCTACTGCAGTCTAAACTTGTTGCTGCTGTGCACTGTGTTTGTGTGTCTGTGTGTTTGTGTGTCTGTGTCTGTAGACCTGCCTGGCCCTCTGCTTGCGTGCCTGCCTAAACCTGTCGGTGTTGTGTGCTGTCTGTAGACCCGCCTGGCTCTCTGCTTGCTTGCCTAAACGTGCAGATTCCCATGAGCCAGCACGTGCTGCGGTCAAAGACGTCACATGCAGCACTCACAGAGAGATTTTTTTTATAGGAGAAAGCCGCACAGCAAAGTCCCTGCCCGGCGAGCCACGGGCCCTGGCAGGCGCTTCCAAAGACACGAAAATTCGATTCCACTCTCCCTGAATGAGAAATAGTCAAAGAGTCTAACCCTGCAACCTGCCAAACATGCCCTTGCCATCAGCTCATACAAGCGAGCCAGGGGCACCGATTTGCCGGAACTCGTCTCGTGGAAGTGTCCAATGAAGAGCATGCACTTCCCTAATTAAACACACATGCGCGAGGGAAAAAATCAAACACACACACACACACACCTGCAAAACTTGATTCTTCAAAAACCCTATGTCGCCTAAGTCATTTATGCAACTTATGCTGAGCCAAGTCAAGCCTTGCACACTTAATAGCTGAAAAATAAAATAATACAATCAAATACACGACATTGTTTTCTTCACCTCAATTACTAACTATATCTTTTAAGATGTATTATAACGATTACATAACATATTTATATATATATATATATACACGCACATGGGACACTTATAACTCCCTTTTATAACTACACGTCCCTCACATACTAAACCTCTTAAACCTGTTATCTACTTGCTAGCTAACACGTCCGCCCAAGCAGACCTGGCTCGCGCAATTCTCCGGTTCCTCGTCAGGCGGCCGACAAAGACAACAACGGATATCTTGATTTACACGAAGTTAAGACCTTGATGATTCAGCACTTGCAGGCAGGCAGAAGCGCGCACACTTTCTGAAAAGAGTTTTGCATCCACAGTGAATCAGCCAATGTTTAGGTGATTTATGTGTTCATCGGGATGGCAGGTTGATGAGAAAGGGAGCACATGGGCCTTGACCGAGGACTTTGCATTGAAGAGTGTATTGAACATGCCAGAGCATGTTTGAACGATGTTTAAGGCAGTCAGGTACTTCATGCACGGCACATGACAGTTTGGAAGAAGAGTCTTGCCTCTGATGCACGGCATCGTTTGGAAACAGTTGTGCTTGGCGGTCCGTACAAATGCATGTTTTGCCAGTATGAGCGGATCCCCCGCCGATTCGCGAGACAGGCAAGGGGCAGAAGCTCATGGCAGCAAGGTATGGGAGGGGGAGTTGCAGGTCACTCCTGAAAAAAACCAAGTGGACCGGAAAGAAAGTACTTCGGGGAAGCTCTCATCATAACCTACCTGGGCGCTAGGCCGCTAGGTCGGCCGCAAACAGCTATCCCCCCTCCCTCAAATTAAAGCCGAGCCGGGGCGCTAGAGCATTTTAGAACCTCCGCATGAAGTACAGGCCGCGCGACTCATTGATGTCTTGTTTCGGACTCTGAGACCCTGCACCACGGACTTGTGCACTTTACAGCATGCGAGTGCAATCACGGACGCAAGTTTCAATCCGGCACCTTCTAAACAACAGCAGCCAAGCACAGCGCCCACGGTCACAGCTATTGTAATCGTACGCACCCTGACAAGGAGTACATCGACTTATGCATCGCCAGGGCAGATGCGAACTCTGATGGAAGGATCGACTTGGACGAATTTGTCCACTTGCTGGTCATGCACCTGCCCGATGCTCGTATCTTGGGTGCACAGGTGTCGAAGCAATGCATTTGTCTAGCAACGTTCTTCATGTCAATGTCCCGCCTGTTCAGTCACAGGCATTGCAGCCGATGCCGAGTTCACGACCGACACGGAAGAATGCATCAGGCTTTGGTCACAAGAACGCGCGCAGCGTCTTGCAAAAAGTGTGGTGGTCGCTACTTTGGATCGTATCGGGATGCAGAGGCTGGCAATCTGTACAAGCATCACACTTGGTGCTGCAATGATTGAAGCGACGCTCTTTGTGAATTTCTCGCATCCGGCTGCCTTTTTCTTCATTCTGCGCTATGCAGCAGAGCAGCTTCTGCCCTCTGTCGTGTGGTTGACACAGGATGCTGCTTTGGTGGCTGACGCGATGGGGTACAGCCCTGAGGAGCTACTGGTGTTGCACATGATGGATCCAGCAAAGAAGGCTGGAAGAATGCTGGCAGCTGGGCAGTGTCATGCAGTGCGTTCTGTGGCGGCCGGATTCGGATTGCTTGGTCAAGTGTTTCAGATTGCGCAGATAACAACGAATACAAGAAAGCAGTTTGGCGAGCGTGTTCGACTCGGCGAAGAGCCTCCTCTGTCCTCTGGTGCCAACGAGCGTGTCATTCGGCTTTGTGGTGACTTCTCCTACGTCACCTATACCACGGCATCAAAACAAGGGAAGTATCATGTCTTGCCTGTTCTGGATCCCAGCAGCATGCGAATGCTTGCGGAGAAGGTTACGCTTGGATTTAGATATCCGTTGTTTCTCGGCGTCCAGTCCAAGCTCTGGGGGCAGCCGTGCCTCGTTCGCCCCAATGCATTTGCTGTGATTTGCCCTGTTTCGACTTCGCTTCTCTTTGCTGACTCGAGGGAAGTTTGGCAGCCACTCCTGGGCGATGCTGTCCAACCCTCCTGGCTCTTGGATGGTCCGTCTGGGAGGAAGATCTTGTGCATCGAGGCCCCAGTCTTCCTTGTTAGCTGCTCTGATCCCAGGGAAGCCGAGCACGTGCCTGATCCCAGGTGGATGGAACAGAACGCATCTCGGCCGGCAGAAATCCGGTTGCCAAGACACCGCTGCAACAGTATTTAAATTCAATATGATCTTAAAGGCTGCACGTCGCTGCAATTAGGCAGAGTCAGCAACAGAGTCAGCATGCTGGAACGCGATTCTTGGATCTTGTTTTTGATGCTTCAGCCCCACACTCAGGACGGGAGATTCTTCTTTTCGGCCGCACGCGAAAGATCGGAATCGTAGCTTGGTGCACAAGCTGTGGGTAGCTGTGGCGTAGATATGCGCACTTCTTTCCCTCACCTGTATTGTTCTGTTGCCGGCGGGATACCCTGCCCACTTTGTAGTATTGTCACTGGCTTGACAAGGCATAGATTAGCAACCCAATTGCATTTTCGAATGCCAGGCGGGGTGTCAAACTTAAAGCAGGTTGAACGAATTAGTTGTATCGGGCAGTTTGGTCAGCTCTTGCGGCTGAAGTCGGGGGCTCGTGGAATCGCTGTGCATCGTTGTGTCTCGTGTTTTCGTAGTCGCGGGCCTGTCGTCTCTCCTTTCTTGCACATGTAGCGTGCGCCCAGCAATGTGAAAGACTCTAAAGACTCTGCTGTTTGTTATCCGTTGGACTGGGCTAAGACGCCAGTCTCCAGAGTCTGAAATGCAAAGTTGAGCGCGCAAAGTGTAGCACTCGTAGGGCCCTCCGACATTCGTGGGGCCCTGTCATTGTCCCGTCTTCACTTTGGTACGTGGTCTCTGGTCCTGGTAGTGCTTGGGCAAAGCTGCGCCGCATGGAGGCACAAGCGAGCAATGCCTTCCGCGCCATATCCTCTGTGGTGCTGCAGAGCCTGCAACAGCAAGGCGTCGACGCCGCATCGATTCGTCTGCTGCGGGTAGAGCTGGCACGCTTGTCTTGCTGTCGTCTGCTTGAAGACGTCTCCCTCCTGTGCTTGAGCTGTGTCAAGGTTTACTTGGGTGATAGCCACGAGCTGGCTGTGACAGGACTTCTTGACGTATGATTATGCGTGGAGTCAAGACTGCTTGTGAGTGAGCAGCCAGTGACTGAACTGCACGAGAAGGTGCAGGCGCCCGCTACACCTGCCGAGAAAGAGTGCAGTCTCGATGCGAAGCTGATGTGTTGGTGGATTTCCATGCGCCGATACTACAGAGATTTTGACCGCGGTTCAGTCAATCGTTATAGTGGTGTTGTCATCGTTCCAGCTGCTTCCATGTTGGCATAAGCTGTTGTGCGTCGGACAAGGCGTTTGCGTCTCTGGGCTTTGGATTTTGCAGCACCTTGGAGTTCAAATTGAAACCTTCACTTAAGATCTGCTGAAGATGGCATGATCTGCATTTGTCATAGTCATTGAGGTCCTTGCAGCTACGTCGCAAGATGATCCATTTCCAACGTTTTGCTTTGAGACATCTTGCCCCGAACGGTTCCAGAATGTCGCACATCTGATGCGCCTGGTACCAAGTTGTGGCTTTGATCAGCACGGACCGGCAAACGGAAAGCCTAGTGAACAGTGGAGAGTCAGGTTGAGCGGATGTACGATGATTTACGGAAGAGAACCAAGGTGACACAGCTCAGGTGGTGGACCAGGTCTCAGCTGTCAGGATACAGAAATCCATGGGCCAACCGCTGCCCAGGCTTGGAAGAGCTTGGAGTGTGTCGGTGTTCCTCTTGGGATGCAGACAGGCTGATACACTACCCGTCCACCGCGGAGCTTCAGCAGCAGAGAGTCTGAAGCTGGATATTGAAGCTGGATATAGCTGGATGTAAGCACAAGCATGTCGCAACTCCTCTTGCTAGTTTCTTGCTGGCACTTCGTGGCGGTGACGGGAGTCTCGTTGAAAGGCTGTGAAAAGCTGTGTGACGTGTGGCCTCACATCGCTCGGCTCTTCCAAAGACAGCCAAGGAAACCGTAAATGCTGCTTATGCACTGGCACGTCTTGAGAAATATGGCTGCGATCCGACGCAGACCCTCGTTTTGTGCGAACGAGACTGGGGAGCGAAGCAGGTGCGAGAACTGAATGCTGGATTCCAGGCTGGATTCGCCGGATTTAAATGCAACACGGAGCCGATCGTGACTTCCGGAGGTGTTGTCCGCTGCAGACGTCATCGACGACTTGCTCCGTGAGGTCCCGGCTTCAACCAAATTTCGTGTCAGTTCGGCACATCAAAGTCAGCAAGCCTGAAAGGTTCGTCAGTGGGCTCGCCATGGTTTCTCAGGTGCGGTAAACTCGGAGCACCAGTCCAGCATGCATCAGCAGACCCCGAAAATAATCCAGGCCACGAGATTCAGTCCGAACTTGACCGTCGAGATGCAGTGACCCTGTGCCTCAGCTGCAGCAAGTCGCATCAGTCGGCTTGGCATGGCACGGCCATCCGATCCTGCCAGTCCATAAGGAAGATGCTAAGAAGCGCTATGCATGCAAGCGCTTCAAGTGCATCGATTGTACAGAAGTAGCCGTAAAGTAGACTCTCGTCACAAGGTCCAACGCAGCATCCTTGCAGTAGCGACGAATCAGCCTGCGAAGTACAGAGCGGCGGGTTCAAATCCAGCTGGAAGTGTGCAGTTTGTTTGTGGGCAGGCTGTAAGTTTCTTGCCCGGACAAAGCTCGGCTCATGTGACACCTCGTCGAGACTGCGCTCTCGGAGCTAGAGGCAGCAAGGGAAGACAACCACATGTTGAATCATTTCGGTACATGAAGCACTGCACTGGCGTAGCGAAGACATGTGATTTCAAGTGCTAGCAACTGGATGTAGCGACATAGCCCCACTAAGCAATACCGTCCGGTACCAAGCAGCGGATTGCTGCGGGACTTGCCAGATATTGCCAGAGCGACATGAGTCCCAAAAATAGAGACGTGGTTTGTTTACGAAAGTACGGGAGGGCATGAGATGGATGTCCGATCATTGAACCATCTGGACTACAATGAGCTGCAGGCCGGTGCTGAGGTCTGCTACATCTGCATGCCCCCAGCCAGAGTTGTGCAAGCTCGACATGCCTGTGCAGGCACAGCTCCAGGAGTGTGGACCTAAGCATGTGGCCATGCAGCTGTTTCCGGTTGCATCGACAAGGGACGGCAAGAGACGGCAGGCGTGGATTGGACACAAGCGGCAAAAAGTTTACGCTCATCTCTCGGCCCAGCGCAGAAGCTTGAGTTCCGGCCTGTGTCCATATTCTCTAGATCCAGGCTTGTGGAACGTCTCAGTGCTGCGCTGAAGGCTGAGGATCCGTGCTTTGGAGAGCGGATTCCGAGGCGAAGCATGGCGAAGCGTGTTTGTCCGCAGGAGCGCCGCCCTGCCGCCTTCGAGGAGCCTCGGCCTCGTCTCCTCGGCTCATCACGGCGACACGCGAGTCTGAGCGAGTCGAGGTCAGCGATCTGCGACCCATACTTGGACCCCTACTTCTTCGGCACGCAGGTTTTCGGGGCGGTTCCAGCACATTCCTTTCTCGCTTCTGGCGTGTCAATGCCACCAGGAAGCCAGCTCGGATCAAAAGATGCATCGCAGGCGGGGCTGTAAAGAAACCTACGAGTAAATCCTAGAATCACATGTGGTCGTCCACCTTGGCATAGCCGCCGCCGCAATTCGAAGGGCATGGAGCTGCACGTCAGTACCGTCAGTGTTTGTCTAGACTTTGGGCTGTATCCTGTAAGTGACTGCAAGCCAGACTCCTCCATTCTGCTGCTTTGGAGGTCGAGATCGCGCTCGCCTCGTGCCTGACCAAGCACTTTTGGCCAATCACATTCACCTGCAAGCGGGTGGGCCACGCCTTCTGCTCTGGAGATAGATTTATTTCAAAAAGTTTCCAAACTGCGACTTCCACGCAAAACTGTGGAAAGATTCTCGACAAAGCTTGGGTACTGGAGGATCCCAGGATATTCCAGGTAAGTTCGTGCCGAAAGTAACTTCTTCATACATAATGTCCACGTTAGCCTTCTGACTGGGCCTGGTGTGACCTGATTGAAGGCTGCTTGCACGCAACAAAATTCGGCCAACATCATCATATTAATATGTCGACTGTGCGGTATAGTAAGGCGTGCACCGTGTTTGTTCCGTTGAGCACAGCATCAGAGTGGTCTCACTTGCGACATGGCTTCCCAGCATGGTGGCGACACCACGGGCACGGTTTTGGGTTCACGTGTATCTGCCTGAGCATGTGAGGCCTTCGGTACAACTGATTCTCCCAGAATTATGGTATCGGTGTGTTGAGTTCTTGCTGCAGCTTCGCAGTTGCGGGGTGATTCATGCGTGTATCTGCGAACTGATGCAAGGTGCAACTGGCGCTGCTGGCCTGTTGTTGCATGGACCTGCCATCCATCCACCAAGCGGTTGTCTGAGACCTGTACCGACGCTTTACCAGGACCCCTCAGCTCGGAAAAGGCGCGCTTTGTCAACCAGTACGTAGGGCTTCTCCCAAGAAGCTCCCTACAAACATGTGCTGGATTTTGCGAACAAGTGGCAATGCTTGACATGAATTTGTCCTCGGTTCAAGAGTGCATCACGGGAAACACTGCCAGGCAAAGGAATCTAGGCTTTCACGCTTGAGCTCTGTTGTGCAGGCGAGGGCGCAGGGATTGCGTCGGCTTGCAGAAGACATTTGTCGTGGACTTAATTCCTGGCTCTAGGGCCTCCGAGGGAGCGCAGTGCGGCGCAGTGCCGTGGAGGCGGTGAGGTCTGTGTTAGGTTGCTCGGCCAAGAGCTTAACGGGAATTTGCCCTGGACTTGCCGCAAAGACAGTGCTTGGAGGAGCAGGGCCTTGGTGAGACTGGTCCGGTGTTCCGAGCAAGCGGCGTTCGCATTGATTGCTTGAAGTTTCGAAGCCGTCAGGTCTGACACCTTCCAAAGTCGAAACGATCACAAACACTGTCCGTCGAGTTCCAAGCTCGAACTTTCGAGACCTCCAGAGTTCGGAAGTGCGACGAAAGTTCGAGATTCTGGCAGGGTGTCTAGCGGGGTATGTGTCTCGGAGCACACGATCATACACACTGCGCTGATCGCAAATTACTTGCAACACGAGGTGGTCATGGGGTTCGAACAGCCAGTCTACTGCCTTTATCTGCCTTTTGTCGTGTTCGCGGAGTTTGGGGCTGCAGTCGAGGTTCTTGGGCGGCGGTGTGGGTCCAAGGGTCCAAGACATTATTCCGAATCGAGGTTTGCTCCGAAAGCGACTCAGGTCTGGGAAAACCCTTGCGAACAAAGCTGTTCAAAGCAGTCTCACTTGCTTGTTCGAGTCTCTGCCCAAAGTGCTGCCCGAACCGGCCCGAACCCGTGAAACCTTTCGCTGCTTGCACGCACGCCGCCTCGGCTCTCACTTTCAGTCTTTCCTCTGCCCAGTTTCTAGACTACTTGGAAACTCTCAACATACACTCTCGTGCTCCACGCGAGGGAATTAGTGACAGGCAGAATTCCATCGAAAGGGCAACTCCTAAAGTTCGTGCAATCTTCACCCATGTGGACTGGTGCCATAGTTCACCGTTCGGGGGACACTCATAAGCGAAAGGCTTTGCCAGCAGCTAGCATCGATGGGTGCTTTCTTGGTTTCTTGTACCGAGATATATATCCCCAAACCCCAACCGAGTTTTGGAGCCGTTGATGTCGGTACCTTGACTCCACGGATTCGCCATGCCACACAGCTGAAGCCGCCACAGCACAGTCCCAGGTGGCGTGGGTTTGCAAGCATCCCTTGCATCGCGACGGACTCAGAATGCCCCAACGTGGTGCCGAGAAGCCGTTTCTGGGCTCGACACTCCTAGGCTGGATGCCGCTGTGGCTGCAGGAAGCGTGTCCAGCAAGCTCTTGACAGAACTAGAGGCTCGTGGCAGTTACAGTTCCAACCCTGGATTCCCTGTTGCGGGCAAAGCTCCATGCATTGCATACATCCGTAGGACAAGGAGCAGACAAGGCTCCCAAGGTTCCCAAAAAATGATCTTCCTTTGTCAGCATTTGTAAGCAGGGCAAGACGAGGCCCAGTTACGTTTATGGGGATTCTCTAATAGATGGCACGTGCAAAAAGTTACAAAAATGCCATCTGGGTAAAAAATAAGTGCACTTTTCGGTTTTGGGGTTCTACAGAGCAACTAGATGGCACACGTCGGGTGTGTGTGCAGCGTGCGCTGCGTGAAAATGGCTTTGAAATGTGCTGTGCATGGGTTGTGATTTGAAATGGTTAGCGACGCTTGTGTGGCACGCGGCTCGTGGACCTTCTGCTCCTCCTCCTCCTCCTCGCTTCCTCCTCTTCCTCCTGCTGATCCTCCTCCTTCTCCCTGCTCCTGGAATACCTAGTGTTTTGGCTTTCCTCGCAGTTTTTCATGTTTTTCCTTGTTGGGAAAGCTTCACTTCCTTTTGAAAAGTTGGAAAGTTGTCCTTTTCGAAGTATTCGGGTCTGGGTGGCATTTGGGGAATATTCATTTCCTTTCGGGACCTGACTTGTTCAAACTCCGCTGTCGGTGTCTGACCTTGCCCGTAAGACGTGAAAGAAGAACAGGAGAGCAGCACACCTGAACCCTAAATTATATAAGCGTGTGCCATGTATATGTGCGGGGCCGCCGATCTCGTGAAAACACAAACTCCGGACATCGGAGGCCCTAAACCGGATGCCGTGTCAGTGGTGGACATTCCCACTACAACGAACCTCGGAACCCCCCCCCGCCCCACAGCATCCACAGCCATGCGGAGCAAATCGGATGCCATCTAGCTGTGGTGGCTTGTGCCTCGGACCCGATGCGGCTTACCTTTTTCACGCGCGTTCGTGCGCACCGGTCGCTCCCAGCGTAAATACATGGCATACGCCCACGATTCCCCTCCTCGCTTGGTGCAATCGGAAATAGGCCGTTTGCCATCTAGTATCGTGGAAAAGCGCATGCCATCTATTCGAGACTTTCTATAAGACTGCTACTTAGGTCAGCACTGTGTGTGCAGGCAAAGCTGTCAACATGCATCACCATGATAGAGATGCAGCAGAAGTGATGCCTCGGGGTTTTATTAGATGCTGCCTCTTCGTCTCACTGCAGCTTACACCCGCTAAACTGCACGATGATCTCTTTACCTGTCAGAAAATGCGTTCATTCTACTTTCCAGCTGTGCTTGCTTAGGGCGCAGAGCGCCCATAAACTCAAGCTCGACGGGATTTGGCTGCAAGAAGCAACAGTCGCTGCCGTCTTGCAATGTTGCCATGGATGTGGACCACTTTCATCCACTCCTGCAGTGGCTGCGTCGCCAAGCAGTGCATGAGACCGTCTCCAAAATCGCTCCAAGTGGAAGCTTTTTCTGGCAGCATTTGCAGAGCTTGATTTGGGGCTGCTTGCGATTTGCTGTCTGTGTTCCACGGGACTGCCCAACAGTTTCGGAAGCTTTGGAGAAACTTGGTTCGTGGCCTCCAGCAACTATCCTCATCTCTGCCGGGACTTACCACGAGAGCTTTGTAGTTGACAAGCCTGTCGAGCTGATGGGTAGGGGCACTTCACGTGGTGGCTCGAAGGTGGTATTTAAGGGCCTCCAGTCGCAACCAATTCGGGTGGCCGTGCGGGGTCCCGCACAAGCGTCTTTGCAGAATCTGTGCCTGGAGGGCGAAGGCGGAGTGGAAGTGGAGGGTGGAAGTGTGCTGCTGAAGTGCTGCACAGTTTCACTGTCAGAGCCATTTATCGTGAAGGGGAAATCCTCCGCTACTTTGCAAGAATCCTCATTCGTTTCCTGCCGTCGCACGGCTTTGATCCTTAGGGACGAAACAGAGGTCAAGTTCAACAGCTGCACCTTCGAGGGAAACCTGAATGTTTGTATTTCCGCAAGAGAGCAGGCATCCGTTACAGTGTCTGATTGTGTTTTGCAAAGGAATGCAGCACCGGTCATGCAGTTCCGTGATACTGTGAAAGTCCAGGTGGAACGCACGGGGTTTCGATGCAATAATGGGTGTGGTGTCTTGGTCCGGGGCCAGGCATCTGCCAGTATAGAATCTTGTGAGATGCGGGGCCAGAAAATGGCTGCAGTCGCATATCAGCACAATGCAACTGGCAGGCTTCTAGGCAATGTGATGCAAGAGAATGACGGGGCTGTCGTGCTCATCAGTGGCACAGCCTCTGTTCAAGTGGAAGACAACACGATGACGAACAACGGCAAGACTGCCCCTGTCATCGAGTTTTCTTCTGCTTCTGGCACGGTTCGTGCAAAGGTTGTGTCCAAGCGCGAAGATTCGCAGAATCAGCTTACACACAAGCTAGCCTATATTTCAGGTGAGGCTGGTGAAGAGTGGGTCGATGTTGATGAGCAGCGGAAGATCTTGCGAAACAAGACCGGTCAAACCAATATACCGTACAAATTGCAACAGCCCATGAGAGCAGGGCATGCCGACGACGGAGAGGGTGGGACACTCAATGGTGCAAGCCTTGCTAGGGGCACAAAGCGTTGTGTGATTGCTGTCCGGGACGCCGCGCAGGCCACCATCCGGAACAATCGTATTGAGGGAAATGCAGGCTACGGCATTCTCGTAAGCGAGCAGGCCTCTCCTGTGATTGAAGGGAACTTCTTGTCTGCATGCCGTTGTTCCGCGATTCACGTGGATGGTACATCTTCTGCACGTATCAGCCAGAACAGCTTCACCGATAATCATGCCGCAGGAATCGATGTGCGTGGTGAAGCATCCCCGACAATCGAGGAAAACAAGTTTCGAGGTCATACAAGGCAGGCCATCAGGGCTGCAGACAAATCCGCCTGCATCATTCGAGGGAACAGCTTGTCAAGCAACGATGGTCATGCAGTCATCATCACGGACTTTGCTTGCCCTCGTGTGGAGCAGAATGTTATGGAGTCTGACCAGAAGCCCGCGATGCTTGTCCGGTCTCCTCTTGGTACCTACTCGGCGAATGAAGAAGTCGAAAGGGGAGCCCGCGAGCGCCGCACAAAGCGGCGACGGGAGCCGGACTGTGAGGAAGCCCAGCAAAAGGAGAAGTCTCCGTGCTGGAAGCCTTGCCCTGGATAAGCCCCAGGTTTCATCTCTCCTGTTCGTCATGGCTCAAGAAAAAGGGCACCTCTACTTCCGTGCGGCTTGGAGGTGCAAAGGCAACCAGGGACGCAAGCAAGGAAGCTGAAGAAGACACATCGACATCTGTGGCGGTATCAGGCGATGGCCGATCAGTCCGGAAGATGACCTGCCGATAAGGTGCAAATCATGTTTGCACTGCTACCCTTTAGCTCCAGTCGATCTTTTCGACTTATCGTGCCTTGAGGTCCATCGAAGAGTGGCATCCACCGCAGATTAGGAGTCTTCCTGCTTCCACTATGAATTGCTGAGGCATTGCATAGAAGTTTGGGCGAGATGCGTGTCATCACAGGAGGAAATGGGGAAGTCGAAAAGAAGCACAGATGATGAGGTTGGTGATGCGTGCTGCGCATGACATAAGCTTGCCGACAGTTTCCGTTCCGTCATGGAGCATTGCATCAGATTCTGTCCACAGCTTGGGGCTCCAAAGTCCAAGGGTTGTCCTGGTCCGGTCCGGGGGTCTTCCCGGTTCTGGGAGGTTGCTGCGGTTGCTGTGAACTCATTGCCACTTCCAGGAGGAAGGAGTTCTCCTCGCAACTGCCAGCAAGGTCTTGAGAGTGTTCAGGCAAGCCGGCCGTCCAGAGATGCAACCGGTGAAACGCAAGTGGCCAGGGCATGCTTGGGAAACTTCTCCTTCGATAAACCACCAGAACCTGCTTCGGAGGCCGATCTGTTACAAGACGACTGAGGGACAAACACTTGGGCTTGAAATTCAGGTGGTGGAGCTGCTGCAAGACATGAAAATCACACCGCGCTTGCCGGAAGCTCAAGCTGCCATCGGAGACTGAGGCTGTTTGCTTTGGTACCGCCTGCCAGGGTGATGCAGTTCTTCAAGACTTTTAAAAGGCCACGCCCCAATGACACTTGCGAGAGCACCGAAGGTGCTGCTTGTTTGGTTGTTTGGTGGGAGGCTTAAGCGGTTCGACTCCATCACACTCCGGGTTGGGCCCGATGAAGTGCGGGGCTTTTGGGGCAGATCCGTGCCAGAACCTTGGTTTGTTCGAGACTCTCAGGTTAGCACCGCGAGCATGACCAGACTGGTCAAGTCGGGGGCCTCAGCATCTGGCTCTGCGAGGCATGCGCGGTATGTGCAGACTCGAGGAACCATCGACAGTGGGCCGGATGCCAAGCCAGTGGGGAGGCAGTCGGAACATGGACAGAAGGTGCTCTGGCCAAGGTCGCCAAGATCATGATACTGCTTCTCGATCTGGCCGGCTACAAGGACACAGCCTAGACTCCTAGACTTCAAGTAACGGGATCCAACACCGAGACACAGCGGAAATACTCCAGATCTCCTGAGCTTTCAGTGCTTCGAGGTCACATGGGACGGCTTCCTCTATGTCACGATGCAGCAGCTGTCCCAGCACTGCACGCTCCTGAACAGGGTGACGTCTTTGCTGACAGCCCGGCGATGAAGGTTTTGTGCCCTCTCCAAGCTCGAGCTATGTCAGGCTTTTTCTTTTTGTTTGGGAGGTTTCAGTGCGTTTAACATGCACCGCTTAATCTTTTTCGCAGGTCATGTTTTATGTCGTGTGCAAAGAGATGAAGAGCTGGACAGCTGGAGCCCTAGCCGCTGTGCTGTTCCTGCTGCGAAGCACGAAGATTTGTAGAGCACGTGCTACCAGTGAATTCATCAGACCTGGTGCTACTCAATATTGTCTTCCATGTCCTTCTTCTTCTACGCCTGTTGGCAGTGTCTTCAAAAAGCGGAGCTCGAGGTACTGGTACTTGATCACGGACCCCGCACGCCCTTGGTTGTGAAACGGGGTCCCGATGAGCAAGGAAAGTGATGCTCAACTTCAATGTGCAGCTGCTTGCTCAGTGCCTCTGGCTAAACATAAACAAGGTCCTAACAAAGCGGTACTCTTCCCCCCCGCCCCCCCCCCACCCCACCCCAGACTGGCAATTAGCATGAACTTTTCGGAATGGGGTCCGTAGAGCAGTTGAAGCCTAATAACGGCCCAAGCCCAGAGCCAAGACCTGGCAGCTTTCAATGGCGAATCTTTACTGGTTCTTGTGCAACTAGCAGAGTAAACGCCACAACCCGATCCATGGCGCGTGCAAACAGCCCAGAATGCCAAACCCCCCGGCCATGAGAGAAAGAAGAGCCATCGAAGTGCAATGGGACGCATATGAGCAGCCTGTTGCCCTTTGGATGGGTGTCGTGGTGAAGAGTTCATCCTGGTAAGTGTTGCGGGGAGCCCTGCTACAGAAAATGATTGCGAACTCAGCGATCCAACATTTTGCAAGCCTTGGACTGAGGTGCACTACCTTACCAGCAGTCAGCTGGAAGAGTTCTACGATGACTACTACACTTGTGCCATGCTCAGAGGTCCAGGCTGGTATTTCATGAGATCTTCCGGGAACTATCATAACACTCGAAACTGGTGCAAGGTCCCGTTCATGCATTCAACACGAATTCGATCAACTTTGCCAAGTTGCCATTGGCAAAGCACTCTTCTTAACATCGTGCCGGGTGGAACATGTGTATTCGACAGCCGCACAATGAACCCGAGTTGATCAGGTTCCGAATGCAAGACTTCATCGAGCTGTGCTACAGGTATAGCGCGGCACACAGATGGCTCGTCGAGCCCATGTGTAATGTGCACGACCTGCACGAGCTTCCTCCAAGGCCAGCTCATCAATCCATGTATGCACTTGCAGAGATCATTGCAGCAGCTGGGGCCTCCAGCCGGTACCAGCCAACTCCAGCAACGCGCTCGCTCAGTAAGGTCCTTGCCTTCACTTCGTTTCTGGTCGAACTATGATAAGATCAAGGTAAGAGCGTGTTGTGACGTCGACAACATGCGTGAGCTTCTGCTCGGTAAACTTGTGCTTCTTGATGCTGCTGCTATGAAGGTGTACAATCGCCGAATCACCATCGACTTTTTCCGTTTCCAGAAAGTCACAAGCCTGTCACTTTCTTGGCTTCCCGGATTGCGCATGCCTGCATGCCAGCATGGCCTGCAGCTGTTTCTTGAGAGTTAGTTACTGCTGAGATTGGAACTGATGCGACGACACGCTGGCACCGGCCATTGCCCCGGCACGTTGAAGTGTCATTACTCAGAACTCGAAGGCACTCAAGGCGGAGCAACAAGGCTGGGCGATCTGATCGTTGTAGCCTCGCTGTTGCCCCGAGAGTTCACCCCCCTGCCCCCGCGTGGTGTTGCGGGCTACAAACCACTCTGAGTCACATGGCGTGCTTTGAGGCGTTGGGCCCGTGCAGCAGCACCGCCTTAACGTCATGGATCAGTTTATGGTGGGGGCAGCGAGTGAACACAGACTAGGGTGTGCCAGATCTCACACAGCGGCTCGTTGCTTTATCCTACTTTGCCTCGTGTTGAAGCCTCGCCCGCACACATCTCGTTTTTGGCTTTCACAGGTGCTGGAGAAGTCCAATCCAGGCAGAAATTATGCCCCTTGGATTCGGAAGCTTGGTGCTATTGACACTCTGTAGGTTTCAAGGACGACATTGAGAAGTTCAAGGCTGCTGTGTTGAAGGCGAGGCAGCATTTCAATCTACCGCACTCAGTCGCACAGATCTGACGGCACAGGCAATGGAAAAGCGCGGTACCCAGGACGTCGATTCGATGGCGAAGGCATGAAGTAGTACTTCCTGCTTCGACAGGTGTCGACCCACAAAAAGCGGACTTCTACCGCTGCCCATGGGAGTGTCGCAGCCTGAACAACTGCGAGAGTGGTTTGAAACGCGGCTGAGACTGAAGCTTCTTTAACATCAAAAGTCAGAGCAAGCAACAGCCCGTAACATTGCACCGTGAACACCGGGCTCCAGGCAGATGCGCCCCGCACACGGTACTGTCAGAACCCGCGCGGAACGTGTTAATTCTGGTCTCAAGCGTCTCAGCTAATTCTGGAGTCGCAGGTGTAACCTGGGCGGGATGGGCAGATGACCTCCAATATGCCAATATCCCATCGGATGTAAGCACTGCACATGCTTGATCATGTGTTCAACAATGAAGCTGCATCGCTTCCACCCAATACAAAAAAAGCGACGTGAAGTTGCGTTTATGCCACCGTGCCTGGCAGGGCTGCGATTGCACTTTTGTTCTTTTTCTCGCATGAGGTGACAGGGTCCCGCAGGTAGGAGACAATTGAAAGAGTGTCGCAGTCGCAGGTTGACAGGAGCTGGGCTTGGTGCTATGGCTTTTGGCTTTGAACTTTTCTGAATTTTGCGGACTTTAGAAGTGACTCAGCACAGCCGATGGACAAGCACGGCCGCCGTTGTTCTGCCCGCACGTGGAGTTGCCGGTGTCGGTGATGCTTAGCTCTAATTGCATAAATGAGCCACGACGAAGTTCTGATTCAAAGTTGCAGGCCGGGAGGTCGTCAGTAGTGCTGCAGCCCTCTCGAAGCTTGAAGGCAGCTGAAGCTGGACTTCCGGCTTGTCTTGCATGGTGGGTCAGCTGCAGCCCTTCTATTTACCCGAGGGTCGGGCTGCCAGATCCCAGCGCGCCAGGCAGTTTTTTACCAGCGGATTTTGCAGTGGAAGCGAGGCCAAAAGTTGATCCCCAAGAAGACATTTCGCTGGCAAACTACGACTAATTGCAGCTTTTGCAAGTTTATCTTTAATCCAACTTACGAGACACAAGGCTGGGAAGTGGCAGTGTGAGATGTCTGGCTCATCGTGCCCGCTTGTACAGAAGGTCCCAAAACCTTCCATTAAGTACACAGACTGAGGCATCCTCCGGCCAAGGTCAGACTTGTCAGGGAAATGCGCTTGTCAGCGCCCCAGACCAGCGAGGCAGTGTGAGGAGGTCAAGCGAGGGCTTGCCTTGATGAAGGCCGGAGTGGATGCATCGCCACCTCGAGACCAATCAGGCAAGAGTTTGCTTCAGGTCGCAAGCGAAAGCGTGCACGCAAGCATGTGATATGCAGGCACCAGGAGTGCATGGAGGGCATGCCCTGGGGCATGGGGCTTATGCTGCACTGTGGCACACCAGAGTACTTTTTGAAGTTTCTACTGCCGGACTTCTGGTTCTGGGCTTTCTTACCCTCACGCATGCCATTATTTGATGATTTGTTGTTGTGCTGAGAGTTTGAGCATGATTGCGTGCTGCGCCACCCGTAGTGGCCTGCACGAGGCATGCTGCCCAACTTGAAGTCTGCGCCTCAGCGCAGTGCATGGTTTGCACAGAATTCAGAGAACAGGTCATTTCTGCGGTTGCTATTGATATGGAAACATTAAGGCCAACAATCAAGAAAAGGTCGGTTCCTTGGAGTTGCTGTGAGCCGGGCAAGATGCCGAGGGAAAACGCGGCATGCGGCGAGTGCTTTCACCTCGAAGCGACGTTGTTTCGGTGTCTCTACCATTTGGTACGAAGTTTGTTGGCACCATGCATGGATTTACAAGGCTCTTGTGCGGATGCGTCTCTAGATGCGGAGTTTGCAGGGCAGTGCTGTCGTGTAGCTCACGATTTGTAGATTGTTGACTGTCGCTTGAATTTTTGGTATGTCGACACGAGAACACACGGGCACCCTGGACGCATTGCGTATTTGAGCAAATGCAGACACATCCAGTGTTGCATTTCTGCCTCGTCACTGCCTCGCAGAATCTCGAAGCAGGTCATCCCATCAATGGCAAGCTCATCGATGCCAAGGCGATCAGTTCGAGCGTGCCACAGTCGAGCAAAATTGCTTCGAAGTGTTCGTGACACAAAGCATCATAAAGCATTGGTGTTTGGAAGCAGCTTACAGAAATCATCGCTAGGCTGTGGAAGGATCCGGGTCCTGCTGGACTGAATGTGCAGTTAAGAGAAGGGCGAAAGGAACCACACCATGACGCAGCATGCCCTCACGTGCAAGGCACCAGGTCGAAATGGGAACCTGGGCGTCGGTCTTTACTTGACAGCCCATGAACAAGCCGCACATGCCCACGTGCCACCATCGCAGACGTCGTAAAATCCGTGCCCTTCCGAGGAAGGAACGAACATGTGCAAACCATGTGACCACACGGCCGAAAGCGGGTCGGGGCTTCACGAAAAAGAAGCGAATGGGCCGATAGGGAGGCTGTAGGCCCATGTTCTCTAGCTCTTTTTGCACGCAGCAAATCAAATCTTAAGCGTCGAAATCGGTTGGCACTTGCATGCACTTGCGCTGGTATTGCCTTGGAACCGGTGCTGGCGGCAACAGGTCTGTTGAAGAGGCAGAAGCCCTGGTGCGTTCGACGTTTGGTGAGATTGCATCGCTCTTTCCTCAGCTCAAGCCAAAGTGCTTTGCTCGGCCTCCTTACCCGAGGCGCGACATGTTCCATGGCAGGAGAAGCAAAGTGAAACAAATAGCTGCCAACCTCTTTCAGCACGTGCCGGACTCGGAATGGAGCGGAAAATGGAACACAGATTGAGCGACTTGACAAACTGACATTTGGCCCTCTGCCAGGCAGCCAAGCCACCAAGTGAAGACAGCAGGTTGAAATCCGTCGTTCGAAGCCAGGAGACGACTTTCTTATTTTGCTGAAGACCTTTACGGGTGTGCGAGTTATGCATTCAAAGGCATGTTTGTTTTGTCAGGAGCTGGAGTTCATTCGCATGAGTCGGCAAGACGTTGAACCTCCTAACCTTGTTCGGACAATGCAGAGGCCCATCTTTTTTGCTTGTGCAAACTTTGCCTGGCTGGACCTTTGCTCACTGAAAGGTTGTTCCAGGAAGAGCTTATGGACAGAACCCCCAAAGAAGCTGCCATATGAGCTTTCTTGCATGGAGTCTGGTAGGTGCAGGCATCGGCATAAACTGCCAAAGGCAGAACAGTGTTTCACCTACAACGCCATTACATTGGCATTGCAAGGACGATCAGGCTGTCAGAAATGTGTCCTGGGCTGAGAGGGGAAGTTTTCCTGGCAAAAACAATTTGTTTTGGGGCAGCCGAACTCCAAATTGGAGTTGTTCACTTGCTCGCATCCCTCGCTGGTTGTGGACCTGCTGATGCTTTTTCAGGGAACGCAGCCTCCGACGGCTCTACATATTGCGGTCAATCGCACTGTCTGAGACTGCTTCGTGTGCAAGAGACAAATTCCGTAAGCGGCACAGTACAAGCAATATAGGGAGTGGAACGGGAAGTGGTGGGAGCAGCTGCAAGGAGATGTCGACAGAGAAGATCCTACAGCAGGATTGTTGAAGACACTTTGGACGTCATCTTCAGTTTTGCATCATGTGGACACAAAATCAGACGAACAAACAGCCAGCACAAACTAGACACAAAGCTTTGCCAGTTGTCTTTGATGTAATTTCTTGCCGGCTTGACGTGTGAGGCTTTAAAAGGAATGCTGCGAATGCTGCCTAGCAGAAGACATCCTATAGATGCTAATGTGCTAAGATCTGCTAAGCTAAGTTCTGCGAGGTTCTTGTATTTGCCGCAACTCCATTTGTTGCAATGCCGCCAGCACGTGTAAGGGAGCCGGATACGTGCTGGATTGGTGGTAGTTTCTGCGAGGGAGGCACATGATGTGAGAAGAGTCACTTCGCTAATCCACTGACATCCCGGCAATGCCTAGGCCTAGCCCCGTTCTTAAATGCTGCTCCGAAGGCTCCAAGCGACAAAGAATGAGCTTGAGGAAGTAGCTTGAGGTACAATGCAATGCTTTTCGGAGTTGCTCTCCAGATCCCTGTCAACCGATCTCCAGCCGTTGCATATGCTGAGGAGTCAATACGTTGCTTTCGGGCTTGAGCATAGTGTGTTAAGGAACAACTCCGGGGCTTGTCAGCAGGATGCGTGAACTTACGACCACGGTTCCAGCATTGTAAGCCACATGACTGTCTGCCCGTGATGGACCATGTCGGTGCTGCTCTTGGGCGATCTGCTTCTTTATGTCCCAGAGATGTAAAGGAAAAGACAACTCGAGCGTGATGTAAAGCCTGCACATCATGATCGGATCCCGAGGCCTTCGACCCCTCCTCGCAACACCAGCAGTTCTCGATCTTGCTGGAGGGGATGTCGCAGCTTTGCCGCCTAAATCGAGATTCAGAAGAGTCGTCATGTGAAGAACTGCAAAGGCAGTTAGCTGCTAGGTGTTGCCAACGTGCCCACCGGAACTGGAGGAGCATGGTTCCACTTAGATTCTCATCAGGCTGCAGCCCGCAATGCTTGATTAGAGTGCTCCGCAGTCTTGCAACGTCGGCTGGAAGCTTGCTGAGGAGCCTGAGGGCGGCGTTGCGCAAGCCGTCAAGCAGGCGGCATCTGGGGTGCACTCCACAAGCAAAGGATGTTAGCCAGGCCAAGCGGCAGCTGAAGTTGTTCAAGTCTGCGGCGGAGGGAGAGTGCCGCTTCCGCAATGTAATTGCACAGCTGCAGATTGGTACTGGCAGTTACTGGCAACGGCTACGTAGCATGTGTGTGGCAACCGGTGAGCGGGGCAGAAAGACAACATCAGATCAACAGGCAGCCAATGACTCGACCCAATGCGTCAGTATTCCGTTTCCCGCAGACAACTCGGTCAACAACGTGCGAGCTGCACCAATCACTGAGGTACCCGCACTTGAGTGTGTCGTCGGGAACAGTCACGAGGTGATTGTATGATGGAAAATCAAGTTATAGCCGTATGGAGAGGGTTAACTCACACAATCGCCACCGTCACTACGATTGCTGCTGCTGCTGCTGCTCTAGTAGATGGTGGAATGCCCTGCAGCCTCGATCTGAAATCAGTCCAAGTGGAAGCTTCAAGCTACAACTCACCAAACATCGCGAAGCTTTATGCTGGGAAAAACAAGGCCCCGCAGTGTGTACCTGCTACTGCTGCTACGACCACTGCTACTACTACTACTACTCCTCCTGCTGCTGCTGCTGCCACTACTACTACTACGACGACGACGACTACTACTACGACGACTTCTACTACTACTACTACCACTACTACTACTACTACTACTACTACTACCACTACTACTACTACTACTACTACTACTACTACTACTACTACCTTGTCCCCCCCTGGTGCGACGCCCCAAGTTTTCTTGATAGG
>CAJNJA010059785.1:0-22500 GCA_905231915.1 Symbiodinium necroappetens
CAACTTCTGATAGGGATTTCAACTTCACGCCCGCCTGACTGGAGTAATCGCGGTTCACAAAATTTCTGCAAGCTGACACCTACAAACAGCTAGCAAACTCAGCGAAGGTGTCTATTCAAAGCCCCTCCGCTGCTTGCAGACATTCTCCGACCATCCCATCACCGCGGCTCCTTCTGTGCGGAATACACGAAGCCCATAGAATGGCGCAATGGGGCACTTGCGGGACCTCGGTCGACAAGGAACAGTTCGTGGTCAAGAAACCTCCCTAGCAGAAAAAGCTCCGTTTCGGTGGGCACCAGTGGTTGGTTTGAAAAGGTCTGCGGGCGGATTTCATGCCGCTGTGTCCGCGCTACAGACGCACAGACAGTGGTGTGTCGGGGAAACAGGGCGAAACGCTCAAGCAAGAATCATCAGTGGGACTAGGAGCTGTATGCCCCTGCGAGCACTACATGTTTTTCTCTGTAAGCACTGACACCACTGAACCGACAACATGTACCTCTCTGACAAGTTGCAGACGATCCCACAAATGCGGCCGCCACGGGCATAGGCGTAGCAGAAATTCTGCTCATGTGTCCAGACTCGGCGGATTCGGGGGATGCCTGATATGGCACGGACGAGTGGTGGCGACAAATACGTACTTTCCCGTCGAGGCACCTCCAGGGTTGGCCCAGGCTTCTACTTCAGCAGAATTTGGACACTACCCTCTGCGAGGTTTGAGGGGCTGCTTGCAGGCATGCAGTCACAACATGCTTGAGCACAACCTGTTCTATCCAGTCCACCTTCTACCGCTGCAACCAGCATTTCAACATGTGCTTGGACAAAGACTGCCTCAAACATGTTTGCATGCGTTTGTCAGTGCTTGCGGCTGAGAGATTTAAGCTTTGAATGTGGTTATCCGGACCCGGCACCTCTTGCATCCGAATGTGTACTCCACCTTGTGGATGCCGCCACCATGTCGCTGAAGAAGTAGTTGCCCATAGCAAGGGCCAGATCTCCATTCAAATCGATCTGGTGGTTGCCGAACATCACGTCTGACCAACCCTTGCCGCCATTGATGGCGAAGAAGTGGTCCTCAGCAATTCCATGACCACCCATCCCGGCGTTGCCGACGAAGTAAGAAATGGCCTGGTTTGCCTCAGGGCGGAATTGCATATCCTGTGCTTTGGTTGGCTTGAAGAGAGCATTTCCGTGGCCATAGCCATAGAGATCAGCGGCCGCACGATTGGCAACTGACAAATAGTCCCCACCGAAATGTGTTTGATTGCTTCCGCCCATGCTCTTTGGGCCGCTTTCACCTCCTCCATGGAAACTGGTGCGGCGGTGTGCTCATATGGCATGGACGAGTGGTGAAGACGAATGCGCACTTTGCCATGCTGACACTTCCTGTGCAAGGGCCGCAGTGCATCAAAAGAATGAACCCGAACAGGATCAGCCGAGCTCAATGCCTAAACTGTGGTTCGGTTTGCTGTGGGTATTGGGGTGGACTTCGAACCCCAGCTCTCCTGTAGCCGAACGTGTATTCCACCTTGCTGATGCTTCGGATGTGAAGATGTAGTTACCCATGGCAAGTGCCAGATTGCCGTGCAAGTCGATCTGGTGGTTGTCAAAGAAAACATCGGACCAACCTTTGCCGCCATTGATTGCGAAGCCGTGGTCCTCCGAGATGCCACCAGTCACAGCGTCCATGAGTCTTCATCTCTGCCAAAGCGACGAGCAGAGTCAGGGGAATCGAGCCAAGAAAGGTGACCTGAGTAGGAACTTCAGGTGCCGCTCGTGATGCGGGGGAGTGCTGGAAGCTTGCGCACCAGGAACCAGGACATGCACTGCACCGGGTAAGCACCAGGCCAATTCTGGGAGCGTCGGGGCTCGAATCTGCGGCTGTCGAGAAGGAGACCTGCGCTGGAAATGACACGTTCAAGGCCTTGCTGGAAACCACCGCCGCGGTGAGTCCCAGCCCTCATCGCATAAACCTTGATGCATCCCTCACAGGACGAGGAAATCCTGCCTCGGGGAAGTTGAGGCGGATGTCGCGATTGTTGAATATCCTGACATACCAGGGGCACAGCAAAGTCATCGCACTGAAGCCAGGCTTGAGTGGTGTCGCTCCAAGAACAGCACTGCAGACCTGCTCTGGCGCCTGCACAAACCCCATATGCTGTTGCGGCACAGTGGCAGCACACGGCAACCAGCCACAGTGGCACCGCGGCGGAGCTATGGCAGCAAGTGGGACCAAGATCACGAGGGCGTACCTCCCTACAAGGTCCTCAGGGCGAAACTTGAAGTTCTTGGTGAGTCTTGGTGTCTAAAACTGGGACGAACAGCAAACTTCCAGAAGCATGCACAACTCAAAGACCCATTTGGGGTATTGTGCTTGTATAAACAAAGAATCATCAGGAGCCAGAGGCAGCCAGAATCAGAGTGGGGCAACATGCATGAGAAGTGGAAACATGTCGGAAACCGCTTCAGATTCAGACCATGCCTGTGCCAACAGCAAAAAGGAAAGCAAGCAACTCATGCTGAGACTCTTCTGTATGTGTATGGATTTGAAAATGTATGATTATGTATGTGTGTATGTGTATGTCTGTATGTCTGTATGCATGCATGTACGCATGCATGTACGCATGTATGTATGCATGCATGCATGTCTGTATGTGTGTATGTGTGTATGTATGTATGCATGCATGTATGCATGCATATGTGTGTATGTATGTATGTATGTATGTATGTATGTATGTATGTATGTATGTATGTAGGTATGTATATACATATATAATATATATATATATATATTATATTTTATATATATATATATATACATATATATATGTATATATATATATTGCATGCATGTGTGTATGTATGGCCGCGAAGTGAAGATTGGCTGCAGCTTGTTTTTATGAGATGGCACAGCACAACTTTCAAAGCAAGAGTCTAAGAGCGACAGGGCTCTTTGCCCCATCGACAAGCGGACGGATCCCATGGCTTGGACATGATCGTTCACCGCAAGACAATCAGGGGCTAGGCGAAGCCCAACAACTCTCCCCTTCAGGGCAGACGTGGGGTCACGAAACGCGTGCACGCGAAAAATGTTGGCTCGACTCATGGATTCGATGTCCACTATGTTCAGGGACACATGGGCTCGATTTCCACTATGTACATTGACATCCACTTTGTGAAGAAGCATTCGCCTAGGGCATATCCTCCCAAACTTGTGAACTTGACGAGTGTGAAGGTTCGGGTGCCACCGATGGTGGGCCGCCGTTACGCAGCGGCAGGAGGGGAGCGGCGGTGCTGGGCTCCTCGGTCCGGGTCGTGTCTCTTCTCCCACACAGACAAAGGAAGCTCTCTCTCTCGCTCTCTCGATCTCTCTCGCTCTCTCGATCTCTCTCGCTCTCTCTCTCTCTCTCCCCTCCCTCCCTCCTTCCCGCCCTCCGTCTTGCTCAAGTCTTGCTGTCTTGCTCTTCCGCTGGCCTTCGGCGTGACTGCTTGGCCGGCTCTGGGTGCGGTTGCGCCTCCCCTGACAATCACCGTTGCAGCTCGGATTCTCTTGCGATCCGATTCGCAAGCAGACACGGGAAGCTGCGGAGGCTCTGTGGGAGGGGGCTGCAGTTCGGGTGACTCGTTGGCATCCGTCACGGACTGCACCGCTTGAGGAGAGCGGGCCACACGTGCCTTGATAGTAACCTTCGGAACTTTCGCCGTCGTGGGCGTCGTGGTGCTAGTCGTAGCATGCACCACATGTGAGGCAGAGCTCACGCATGTCCGAGCGTCAGATGGGCGTACACCGGGGATGGGAACTGCCTCCTCATTCAGCACCGAGACTGCGGCAACCGACACCTCTTGTGCCCTCGATGCCTCGATTGACTCCAAAGGAGTCTCGGGTGCCGTCACTCTGGAGGCTTGCGAAGCTCCTCCTTTCAATCCCTCACTCGGGTGCACGGCTGGAGCTGGCTCGGTCATGACATCCGCATCCGGAACCGCCTCGATGTTCACCATGACCTCGGGCTGTGCGGGCTCCGGCTGCGCTGGCGGCTGCGGCTGCACTGGTTCTGCTGCTTGCGCAGCAACTCTCAAGTTGGAAACCTCGGAACTCTCGGGCCAGACGGTCTCGTCGGTACTCGGGGCGACCTTGTCGGCATCACGGCCGGCGCAGAGGTAGAAGATGCTGGCAAAGCCGGCGATGCCGCACACGAGGCTGGCGAGGGCCGCAAAGATGACTCCGACTGCACCGCCGCTTGGGTCCGATGCCTGCTCGAGCCAAAGAGGAGAGGTCGAAGCATCTCCCTCTCTTTCCTCTCGTTCCACCTTTGCGGTGAAGCTCTGCAGGCCCTGAATCTGGTAGAGGGATGCCTCCAGTCCAAGCTCCTCTGTGATGGCCGTGTTCAGGAGCAACAACGCCTCCTCCCTGAAGCCTCAGGCGAAGGCGGCGAAGGCAGTGTCCCTCCGCCACAACCCGCACATCCTCCTCCCACGGAGCGATCTCCCAGCCATCCGGCAGAGGCAGCCAGTAGTCCTGATACCCCGGGCACCTCGATATTTGGAAAGGTTCCGTCTAGAGCCCGGTACTGGTACCCGTTGTAGACGATGCATTGCCCTGGCGAACACTGACTCTTCACACCTCCCAGAAGTCCGAAAAGCAGGCAAATCGCAAGCATCATGGCTTTTCCAGGCATGATTACGATTTCTAGCCTGCCCACCTGTTGTTCAAATATAGCATGGAAGCTCTTCTTCAGCCTGAGGTGTGTGCCTGTGATCAGCAAATAACGTCCGTTGGGAGCTCGAGCCTATAGTGCAAAGCTTCTGATGCGGCCAACTTTTACGATCGTCCCTCCAACGAATGAATACAACAGAGCGACTGCTTCCCATTTTCCGGGTCTGGGCGTCTGTGAGTTGCAGCGGCCCTCGTTTCACAGACTTCCGGAAGAGAGATTATCAGAAGCATTCGGTGAAGCACAGGGAGGACCGGAACAACTCTATCATCATGGCACGGGCATCTCCCAGGGCAGGCAAACAAATCAAGACCATGGGTAAGAAAACGAAATGTCCCCAGCAGCAGCACGAGCAGTCACCAGCAGTCACGGCGATGTTTTCACTCGATTCACTCGATGTCACATCTTCCTTGACCAACCTGTGCTGCGCTAGCACACCAGGGATCGTTCAGGGAGCTACTACAACCACATGGCCACCTCACAGAAAAAGAGTGAGCCATCTGAGACCACCTCTCAGCGCCTGATGAGTAATCCACTCGATGCACGGAATCGTCGAGGTTTGGAGAGAGAGTTCTTCCTCGCGAAACAGATCGGCACCTTCGCAAGGTCGAAGTCCAGGACCCGGGTGACCGAGGGAAAGTGTCAGGATGCAGAGGTCAGCTTACGATGTCTCCGAACTCGAGGACTCTTCGCTCCCTCTGTCTGAGTCGCTGTCGGAGGAGCTCTGCTTCTCACTCGAGGTCGAAGTCTTCTTCCTGGTCTTCGCCTTCGCCTTGTTGGGATCGATGGAAGAGCTCCGTGCCCGGCGCTGCCTCTTTGCCGGCGTGCGGGCCGCGACCTTCTCGTGCTTCAAGCTCGCATGTCCACGCACCCTAGCATTTCCGGAGGGGACGGCAGGCTCAGCTGCGGCTGGCCTCAGTAGATCAGCAAATGCAAGCATGAAGACCATGAAGTAGTCGTGCAGCTTTCGGAAAGAACCGTCTTTCGAAGCATGCTTTGGCATTTCTATTTAGGTAGTAGCTAACTACGTTGTTCGAGTGTTGGAACGCGGTCACCGCCCATCGCAACAGACTTCTCGATCCACTGCAAGTCAAGCAGCATTTCTTGGCTTGCCTGCCACCGCTTCGCGTCAACCATTCAGCGGCGTGCACTCTACTTGTGGGGTCGAAAGCATCCCTTCCCCAAGAACTTAACCAAGCTTGTGAGGCAACAGGGCGGCCACAAACACTCGTGCGCCTCGGCACCGGCTGCCTCTTTGATGAATTGCCTGGAACATCGGAAGCTGCCGTTGCAGCAATCTGAGGCTTCTGGAATGACGGTGCAACAGGTAAAGGCCGAAGACAGAGCCGAAGCCTTCCTAAACTCCCGGCCTTGAGGCACGCTTCTTGATGTCCAGGCGGTACGTGCCATCCTCGAGGCGATGTGGGCATATCCGGACTCTGCCACGGCTCTGCCTCGGCTCTGCCTCGTTGAGCGCAAGCACGCTGGCAGAGACCCAGCGCTGGACCTTGGCTCGGGGGCCCTTGAGCGAAGTCTCCATCGCAAGAGATCGTTTGCTTGGGAGAGCAGCGGTGGTGCTCCAGTACTGAACCGTTGAGCCGATTGACAGCGCCTCCTCCCGAAGCTGCATCTGCCATGAGTGAGCAGACTGATACTCTCAAGAAGAACTCGGGAAGCTCCTCTGCGGGCTGTCTCACTGGGTTGGAAAGGTCCTAAGCCACACAGTTCTCCTGCTGAGCCGTCTTGGGCAAAATTGCAAGCGGCTGACGTCCCCTCCAAACGGGTTGTTCGTCATCTCGTGTATCTGCCGAGTATACTGGTTATGATAAACACACATTGTCACAACTTCGAGCATTCCTGCCGTGGCCTTCCATCTCTGCATGCTTCCAGAGGGCAACTTGTGAACGATGGCACCGTCCTTCAGCAAGATCGCCGTCACTGCCAAACGACGGGCTGGTCATGGCTCTCCGAGAGAGGGCCACGAAATCGTGATGCTCGTGCCTCCAGATGAATGCTTCCACCCACGGTCGCATCATCCCTGTCGAAGTAGGGCACGACACCTTCTCACTGTCGCACAGTGGCACACAAGTGCGACCACTCAATCAAGCAAGATGCTTGACAAGCCTGTGTCGAGCATCTGCTGAAGACATCCACGTCGAAGGACCTGGCAGCCGTTGGCGGAGCGCAGACGAACGAACGTGTTTTGCACAGTCGACGGTTCTGCTGGAGCTCGGAACCGTTCGATCTGCATCTTGCTAGCTGCACCGAGAACTACCCTGAACTTCGAATTCCATTCGCGTGGCCGCGACCTGCTCCCACTCGCCTCGCCCACGGTTGCCTGGAAGGGCGGCTCAGCGTGAAAGTTTGCCTGCAACTTGCGCCCAAGTCGGGGTGATACGAAAGCTTTCATGGGAAGGTCACCCGGTTGCCGTCTTGCTGTTTGGCTGCCAGCAAAAAGACGACCTACAAGACGACCTGGTGACCGGCACGGAGGAACACACAGCTGGCAAGAGACAAAGAAGCAGTCTCGAGCCCAAAAGGCCAGCATGATGAACATCACCAGTTCCTCATGTCTCTCAACTTCCCGCCTCCTTCAAGCCTTGAACGAACACCCCATTTATTAACTCATCAACCCTCAGCACTACACAGAAGCCGCCCTCGGCTTGATGAGGAACCTTTCGCATCCAGGATGCTTCCGGTGGAATTTGGCGATTCAGGAGAAATGGAGAAGCTCAACACGGGCTTGCGACGGGGCCCTGCTCTGGAGAGTGTGCAACACATGCCTGACCCAACAGGCGTCTGGCAGTGAGAACTCTTTGAATGTGGCCGTAGTACCAGGCGAATGCTGGTAAGGATGTGTTCCATCCTCCGCCACGTTGCTTGTCACATCCTTCTGAATTCTCGCGCGGCTTTCTGACGCCATGTCTGACCAGCCATGGCAATGATCAGCAACGCCATTACCACACGACATGGCGTGGGAGGCGTGTGAGTGGAAGTGACGCTTGATAGTTGCGGTCGGTAGCCGGTCCGGTGTAAAGGCGCCCCAAGCCCTGCGGCACACGGCATGGGAGTGAAGTCAATCCAGGCGGGGTGATGTCAGCCCAACAACAGTGAAACTTCAGCCATTCCGCAAGGGCACATGAATTTGGGTGGGTGTTCACGGCTTAGACTCAAAATGTCGCGTGCCCTGCGCACGGTGGGCTGAGAAGCCTCATGTAAGCAAATAATGGCCAACGTACACATGAATATATGCGAAAACCCAGTGTGGATGTCATCGAGTCATCAAGGTGGGGCCATGGATGATCTTTTCTCGGAACATGGACGTCATTATGTTTGGGGGTGGGGGCCCCCGGTGGGGGGAAACAACCTAATCTAGCACTAACCTAAACCCTAAGCCCAGCTTCCCCTGACTAGGGGACCTAAAAAATTACGAAATAAAACTAAACGCTGGGCCCTAAACCCTACATGCCCGCCGACCCCTGTCTTGGGGAGCAAGGCACCCTAAACCCTAAGCCGGGCTTCCCCTAAAATTTGGGGACCCGGCACATATGTCCTAAACCACCCTGAAAAAAACCCTGAAAGGAAACCACCCCCACACGCAAACCGCAACCCTAGAAACCGGGGGGGCGGGGGNNNAGGGTTTGAGCCAACACAAACACGCCCATGTACAGAAGCATTGGGAGGTGTAATCGCTCGAATGTTCGATTCATTTCAGTTGACGATCCATGGGGTCACACCACTAACTGGCATGACGGTCGTGGGGTCCCCGGTAACAAAACACGTGTTCGATTCAGGTCAGTCGACGATCCATGGGGTCACACCACCGACTGGCGGTAAAGTCCTGAGGTCTGCGGGTTGGGCACTCCGGAAAGCTCACGGTAGTTTTTGGGGTTGGGCATTCCCGTCCTGAGACTCTCACGGTAGTTTCTGGGGTTGGGCACTCCAAAAGGGAGTCTCACAGTAGTCTCTGGAGTTGGGCACTCCAGTGAATCTCAGAGAGTCTCACGATCGGTTTGGGGTTGGGCACTCAAGAAAGTCTCGCGGTAGTCTCTGGGGTTGGGCACTCCAGGGAGTCTCACAGTAGTCTCTGGGGTTGGGCACTCAGGGAGTCTCACGGTAGTCTTTGGGTGGGCGATGGCAGTCTCTGGAGGTAGTCTACGCGGACGAAGAACGAGCGGAAGTAATAGCTGACGTTAAAATCTAACAACCCCACACCGAGGGTGGGGAACAAGACAGGCTTTTTCGACCAAAGTGACCTGCCGGCTGGAGCAGCCCGAGGCGCATTGAAGTCGAGAATCTTGAAAAGAAAGCTGCGATAGGCACTTTAAGTCCCAAATCCTCCGCTTCCCCAAGAGCCTTGGGGCAGAGCTTGCGAAGAGTTGCCAGGCTGCTGCAGCAGGTGGCAGCCTGGACAGGCAAGGACAAAAAGGACATGTCTCCTTGAATGACTGTCAAAGTTGTTTTCATGTGTAAGGCCCCCCACGATGGAAGAAGCAGAGCCTCAAGGAATGCAAATTACATGCCCCGGCAGGCGCGTCTCAGCCTGCCTCCTGAGACCCACTCATCCGACCGCCGGGCCCGTTATGCGAGCGAACCGCTGTCCGGCAAAAAGCCATACCTTTTCGATTGCTGTGCTGTGGCGACTGCAAGAAGACGGACACATGGCGCACTCCCCATTGCTCCAGCGCTTCAGACTCCAGCCTGAAAGGCAGAGATTTCAGCGTGTGATTGTGCTTCTCTAGAAGGGGCCTAAAGCGGCCTGCATGACACAGACACCCCTCAGACACACTCAGCACCGGGTTGAGGCTGCAGCTCCAGAGCCACGCGGAAACCGTCGCTCTCGGGGAGCTTTTCCCAGCCTCCAACTCCACGGCAAAGGTAACTTCCGGTGCTTACATAAGGCTCTAGCAAAAGCGCGTGCTTGTCCGATCTCATGTTCTGACGCCTTCGTTTGAGTCTACTTCGCCAACATGCTCGCCGCGAAGACTCTTCGGAGGCTGTAGGTCGACGACCTCACGATGCTCCCAGAAAGCACCAGAAAGCCAGCGATTTCGAGCTTGAGTGCTGCCCAGGAGCCACCCTGCGCTCCAGCCCACCCGGACCGCCGCCAACCAAAACACCGCCACGCGACGCCTCGCTCAGGAGGCGCGGTCCCTGCTTCTTGCTTTACACCCTGCAGTCCCAGCTAAAGGCTAAGGCACCTTCAAGGACATGGCGGCCGGGCAGCTGGCGGGCGACCGCGGAGCAGCGGGGCCCAGCTCCACGAAGAAGGACGAGACTTGCAGCCTTCCAGAAAACACCACCAACACTGCTGCGTCCTTTGAAAAATCTTGAACGGACAGTATCACCCAGGACATCGCCTCAGAGATCCAAGGCCAGCAGAGCCCCGCCACCAGGCTCCGGTGTGGAGCGCCGGCCTGAGCTTTGCTAAGGCCAGCAAAGGGCGGCGGGTTGTTTGTGCCTTCCAGCTGCCGGCTCAAGTCTTTTTCTCAATCCACAAGTCGCTCTGCAAGGAGGCTGTTGGCCGCTGCATTGGTATCTCCCGCGGCAGCCTGCACCAGCTGCACGCTCCGAATATACCAACCCCCGTCTTTCAGAATTTCATGGCGGCGTGATGGCCTCCAAGGCGGCAGCCGAGGCGTCTGCCGGGAATCCCATGGACGTCAGCAGCTTCAACTGCAACAGAAAGGCCGCGGAAAATACCGCAGCTAGCGAAGCAGACTCGGAGTCTGGCCCTGGCCTTGCGCTCAAGCTCATCAGGCGCAGTTGTGGCCGCTGCGGTTTCGGGTCCTTCTCTGGCCAGCACGCAGTCCCCACGAATTCCCCCCAGCTGTTTCAGAGATTCGGCAAGCCCCGCCTTTCCCTGCCTCTCGCTCGGCTTCCACCTGCGTCCGCTCAGGCACTCTCTCTGACTCCGAACTGGCCTCTCAAGCACCGCTCGCTTGCGGACGAACTTTTTCCAGCCATCTTCCGTCGCAGGACGACGGCTGAGCGAGCAGACAGCGGCCGCCAGCCTCTGTCTTGCCACCAGTCCTGGCAGAAGAATCTGCATCAGAGCATGCCAGCAGCTGAGATTGCTTACGAAAATGCTCCCATGCTCATACTCGAACTTTCAAGGCAGGAAGTGGACCAGGGCAGGAGAAAGACAGCAACCAGTGAGAAAGGAATGCATCGGCCTCGCCATAGTCAATCAACACCTCCTGCAGGAGGTCTCTGTGACACACTCTTGCGCAATGGTCACACGGGACCATCGCCACCGGTTGCTGTGGCTATGCTGCTTTGTCCTCTTCTTTGCTGATTCATACGATAATTGCGGCTCCAAGCTCATGCATTCACTAAACTCAATTGGTAGTGGAATCGGCTTCACTCTGTGCAATGCAGGTGCGTCCAAGTCGATATCACAACAAAAGCAGAAAGGTCTGGATTGGTGCCAGCCTTATTTATCCAGTCCGCTGGCAGCCCCTGCAACTCCTCAATGCTTAGCCCCCCTTTGAGACAGGGGGACACACACACACACACACTCGCGGAAAACTTCTTGCTACGTCTATCTCCCTCTCCTCATCAAAGACTATGTCACGGAGAGCGCGGAAGATGAGGCGTGGCTGGGCGACGTCCAGCTTCACCTCTACAGCTTGAGTGAAGCCTTGTGATCACTTCCCAGCCTGAAAGCCGCGGCACGTGATAGGAAGCATTGCATTCGCCCTCCACGCCGTGGTTGTAAGCCAAGCCTCACAGTCTCCCAGACTCGACACTCGAACTCGAAGAGCCGAGAGCCGCATTGCGGCGAAGTAACCGAATCCCAAGGGCAGCAGCAGCCTTCCACGCTCGCCTGCAGTGCGCGGTCCAGTTCAACACCCAGCTGACTGCTGTGAATTCTGCAACAGTTTTGCGGTGTCCGCCTTTGTCTGCCGCAAACAAATAGTCCAGCAGTTCGACGTCGCCGGTGGCTTGAGGCTGGAATGCTGCCACAGATGGCTTCCTTAGACGAGTATGGGCGCAGGACCGGCATCCCGAGAGCGGCGCGGCTGGTTCTCCATTGCGTCTTGTAACAAAAAATCTACGTCTGCAACTCATGTCAAACGCAAGCAAGGTACGCGATCCACAGGCATGCGCACACTTCAAGGACCTCTTTGGCGGCAAAGTCTCGAGTGGTGAAGACGCCAGTGCCGTGCCTCAGTGCAAAATTCTGGGGCATAGCTTAGGCTTAGATGTGAGCATGCGCACCTTAGAGGCTGGGGCCAAGGCTCTTGAGCCAGGGCACAGGCTGGAGTCTTTCAGCATCAGCCCTGGCATCACCATCTGCTTCTGACCTAGAAGCCAGCCAGTTGTTTTTCCGGCACACTTCCCACCCTGCATGCAAGATCATGATGTCATGTCGCACAAGGCACCTTGGAATATGCAGCGCCCGCAAATGGGCGAACACAGTACAGCTGGCAGCGAAGATCGCCAAGTCACCGCCGATCGGGTCAGCATGAGCATTGGCCAATTGCGTGCTACATCATGTTGCCGTTGCTCGGTAATTGGTGGTGTTTGGTGATGCTTGCCGGCTTCCTCCGCGAGGCTTAGCACCTAGGTTGGCCTGCCAAAGCACGACAAAGACTCTCCTTGAGCACGCAGGCTACCTTTGCTCCTCGCCGCTCATAATTATCCAACCTTTGCATCGCATGGCCCGACCGCCAACCCCAATTGCTCGAATCCAGATTCAGGCAAAGCTGAGGGCCGAGGCTCTGGCAGCATTTTCACTGTACATGTACAGTACGCGATTACGAGAATCGAAATCTGGAGTATCTCCCACCCTTCGGGCGCAAAGACACTGCGGATCCTCCAGTGCAAGTCTTCAGCGGGTGTAGGAAGTCTAATTGCTATCGGCTTCTTCCACTCCCCAAAGTTTCCCTCTGCCAACTCCAAATGAGGTTGGCACACTGTCCACCCTGAATCAGATATGAGCATGCCCCTGCCTGGCTGCAGCCGTAGTAGTGGCGCTCTTCCTCGAGGTCAGCATCCGCTTTTACGACGCGGATCCGGGCGAAGCCCTGAGCGCTTTCTTTCAAGTGCTTCCGAAGGTCTGACAGTGTGACATACCGGGTACCGCCTGCGCTTCATCAGCAGAGACCTCAGGCTGACTTCTTCCACAAGGGCACCAGAGCAACGAGAAGAGCTCTTGGTCGAAGGCTGGCTGCAGTGTCTTGTTGAGCTTTGACACCACCAGTCTCACGCTGCCATCCCTGTCAGGCCGGCTTTGAACGCATCCGGAGATCCACCCACGAATCCGTCGCCTGAGGCCGCCCTCATGCTGCTCTCGGGCTTGGGCTCGCCGGCAGCATTCCTGGCAGGGAAGCACATGGAAGACCCTTAAATGCAGCACAAGGACGCAAGGCGACGCAAGGTAGCAAACTACAGACAGCCTCCCGACAAAGTCTTTCACGTGAACATGCCCGTGCCGACACTGATCTTCATCCCGCTCCTCCAACGGCACGTCGAAGACGAGGGCATGGCACACAGCGCCCTGCAAGCAAGACCCGCTGTCTTTGGGGACGGAATGGGCAACGCGGCCTGGGCAGCTGCCAGCGACACCCATGGAGCCCTCTGCTCCTAGGTTCTACTATTTCTACTTACTACTTGTGGAACATGTGCCACCAAACCATCTTCCACATGCCATTGAAGTATGCAAGTCAAGATTCTGAATTGATGTTGGTGCGATCGATGATCACCGAGATCCCCTGTCAGCAATATGAACATGTGCAGAGATACGTTGACAATTTGCTCTGCTTGTTTTGCAGAACGCGGATGCCCAAAGCAAGAACCACATCTTCAGGCAGTGGGAACTTGGTCTGGTCGATCTGGACAACGCTCCCAACAGATGTGCGCGAACCAGCTATGCAAATCTGAAGCGTTCAGGGCCAATGTGGAGTTGTGCAAGCGAGCTGCTCAGAGTGTGGTGCTCGTCAACATGGACACAACTCGGTTTATTTCGAGCTTTCGCGATGTGGAGCATGAAACACCACGATGCTGCTATGCCGCGAGCTTGTTGAGTCGTCTTGGTTTGATCATGTTCGATGGCTACCTCGATGTGCAAGTCAAGTGAGCACGCACACGCAGCTACTCCGTAGCGAATTTGAATGGAAATCGAAAACGTTCGTCACCGTCTTTTTGGAATCGTCGCAGTTTCCGGAATGCAGTCCGCAAATTCGTGATGGTACATTGCCGAAGTCCTACGTGTATCGTTTCGGCAGTCATCGCTTCGCAGATCTTCGGAGACGGAGACAAGACAAGTTGCTCGAGTGATCCGCCTGGCTCAAGCAGGTCGATGCTGCACGGACGCAGGCTTCTTTACCTGAGCTAGCATCGCCCTGTGTTCTTTCTGGGCCCATGCCATATAACTGTCGGGTTGTCATTCCTCCTGAGGCTCAGACTGCGAAGCAAATCCTGACACACGCCTCGGTTGGCAGGCTGAACGCCGCTCGTCCTGCTGTGCTAGCAGTAACCATCAGTAAGTCTCCTACGCCTCCAGGGCATCCCCACCCGGTCCTCGGAGCCTTGCAAGGGCGAGGCAAAGGCGGAGGACTGCCGCGAGACATTTCGATTACAGGCGCTGAAGCTCGCCCATTGACATGGCCTGCCGGTGGGCCAAGACGGTCGGCGAAGGTCGACTTGCCGCAGCCAGGCAAGCCCACGAGAATCAGCAGAACCGGCGGATCTGGCCGAGAGCCTGAAACAAAATCTGTGAACCAAAGAGACTGCAAGTTACAAGTTCCCATGTTCGGATCGAGCCGTTTGTGCTGTGCGAACAATGGGCCAAGGTAACGATCTCCAGTGCGGGCCAGGTTGTCGACAGCAAAACTGGAGGCACAAGGGCTAGGCTTCACGTTTGCGTGTGTCTAACTATATTCTTGTCCCCTTGCCTGGGATGCAAATCGGCTTCTCCGGCGATTTCACTAAGGAGTCGCCCAGACCAATGAGGCGGGCGACCTTCACACGGAGCTCGCAGGCTGTGCCAATCCGGAAGACGCAAGCCGCATGCCCATGAAGTGATGGGTTGCAGACGCCTTCTTGGGTGGGCCCTCGGCAGTGCCTGATGATGTGCTTTGACCGCAGCAGAAATGAACACACCGCCACGCTGCCTGCTTCACTCGGACCTCCGCCAGCAGGTCCAAAGTAGTCGCGAGTGTGCGTAAACCTGGTAGGGTCTAAGTAGGCCAACACGTGGGAGGTCTGTGGACGTTTCCGCAGCCTGACACCCACTGCTTTCGCAAACTCTGCATCATCTGCAGAATGCTCACCTGCTCCACCTGAACAGAACGACAGCTCACTCATTAGCTGCATATCCAAAGAATGTGGACAGGTGGAGTAAAGAGGAGACACAACGCAAACTCTCAACATGATGCACGCCTGCAGCATCTCCGATGTAAAAACTTTCTGCCAAGTCTATGGCCACGCCATTGACCTCTGTAGCACCCGAGGTTCAGGATATCTCAACAATACAAGAGACGTTCGAGAAGCTAGGAAGAGAACCTTCGCAAGGTGCTCCCACATGCCAGTGTTTGGCTTGCGGTACTTGTCGCGCTGTGTTGATGCAATAACCTTCCCAGGGGAGCCACGAACCATGCATTGACAGTGGCTGCGCACGTCAGAGCCGTACATTGAGGGCCCAGCAAGTAAGGGCACTTCTAGCTTCTTCGCGAAGTCGTCCTCGGCACACACCGTGTGACGAGGGATCGAAGGCAAGAAGCAAACGCCTCAACTGGCTGGCTGCTGGCTGCCAAGTTGTGCCAGGCTTCAACGTAGCCCTTGAAGGCTTCGGCTCTCTTCCCGTCCAAAGCGCTCCTGTTTCGACAAGTCTGCGGCTCGCAATCGATGCGATCTCAGTCTCCTGATGTTCCCCTGGTTGGTGAAAACCACCAGCCTCTGGGAGCCGCATGGCTTGCCGCACACTCTGGCCTCCCTCCCGGGCCTGAAGCCCTGCTCGTGCAACTCCGCGATTCTTCTCGGGACCCTGCACCCCAGCAGACACCAGAAACAAGCACCGCCTTGGGCTTTTGCTTGACACGCGGCGCTGCGCTGTAGAAGATCCAATCGGACACCGTGACCTGGTATCCTGGCAATCTCAGCGATCCTTCTGAAGCACTGGGACCCACACTGTCCTGGTGCTCCGATCTTGCTGGAGACGAGAGTGTCGTTGAGGTCGAAGCCGGCAACCTCAGTGTTGCCAAGTTTGCCCGAATATGCTGAAAACACCGGGCACGAGGATGCCCCACCTTCGCACTAGGCTTCGAAGCAGGATCCTGGCGAGCATGGTTGGTGCAGTGAAGATGGCCTTTGATTCGATGACAGGCGTCTTGTTGTTGTTATTGTCGTTGTCGTTGTCGTTGTCGTTGCTGCTGCTGCTGCTGCTGCTGCTGCTGGTGCTGCTGCTGCTGCTGGTGCTGCTGCTGCTGCTGGTGCTGTTGTTGCTGTTGTCTGCTGCGTACGCATTTTTTGTCTGCGGATGCTAGCATGTCTGCACAAAAGCTCCTCTCGCAGTGGTGCCAGTCACCAGCTCGTGCCAGGCCAGTTCGTGGCAGTTGAACTCTGCTTCGCGCCTCGCGAACGAGCAGCGACGGCGCAGCCTTGCGCCATGCCGGCCGCTTGGCCAAGCCGCAGAGCCGATCCATTAGCTCCGTGTGAACAGGCTGTGACTTGGGATCTGAGTGAGCTTGACAGCGGCTTTCCTTGAAGCTGGTCCAAGTCGATGCATAATCAACTGCCACTCGTCGCATCCACAGACTGCCGAAGCTATATGTAGGATACACTGCCAGAACATTCAGGGATTCGGCGAGTTTTGTCGCAGACCAGCTTGCAACCGGACCAGAAAGTACATTATGAGTGACACCACATGTGTTCATGCAATTTGGCCGTTTGCGCAGGCGAGGCGCTGCAGAGAACGCAAAGCTAAACGGCAAGCGGTAAGCTCTCGGCGGACAGTCTGCTACAGCATGGTGCACATTGAGAACAATCAACGAATTCTAGGCCATCGACGCTCGCACCGGCTTACCTGTGATCTTGAAGAAATCGGTTCCTGAGCGACTGGCATAGTAGCACTGCAACAGTTCCCTGATACATCTCAGCTCGAAAATCAACGCCAGCGCTGTCATGCAGTCGTATGCACCACAGGGAGAACGTATGAGAGCATGCAGACCTATCATCTATCCGTGCTTTGCCATGCTCCTGGACGCCTTGCTTCTCCGGCCCTTAGTATGTCATGCGTATACTCGTCCCCCAGAGCCCGTGGGGCTCGATGCTCTGCCAGTCTGACTTGGGCTACTCGGGGAGCTCCCAGGAGCTGTGCCCGTGTGGCTCAGTATGGGATGCATATGAATGTTTACGCGCTGACGACACGTGAACCCAGAAGTGGTGCAATGGATCCGGCGAGAGGACGATCGGACGATCTGGCGATGGTCTCTCACATGCTTTGAAACTTGCCTTCTTGCAAACAGCATCGCGCACGAGGTACAGATGAAGCCTTTGTTTGGCGGTGCCGGTTGGTTAGACTTGATCAGAGAGTCAGAGAGCAACCAGCGACGAGCAAAAAGCGGTCGGGCGGGCTGCACTGAAGCTGTATACAGTCTTTAAAGCTGTGGCTTTGAACTCCTGGCAGAATTGAAAGGAAACAGCTCTCTCTTGTTCATAAGCTCTCGCTTTGTTTCTCAACCTTGCTTAGGCTTGCTTGCTTGCTTTCTTCGGCTATCTTCGGCTCTCTTTCGATCTGCCTCTCCGAGCTCTCCCTGTCTCGGAGGGCACCCCGCTGTCTTACTTGGACTTCGGCCGGCCAAGCAGACTCCGCAGCCGGCACCTCAGCAGAAAGCGACAGCTTCTTGCAGAAGGTGACATGCTCGTGAACCCTGCAGAAGTTTCAAGTTGCAACCCTGCTTTCTCTCGCTCGCTCGGTGGCAGGCTAATCAAAGCTTCCGTTGCAGCGATGAGTTGGTTCCGAGGGCAGAGGAAGCACGCATCTGCGGACCTGGACAAATCGTCGGCACCAAACGCAATCAAAGTGCTTGCAGCGAGCCTGCATGGCACATCACTGCGGGAACTTTCATGACGTCTCGAATCCGAAGAGCTGATTTTTCTTCACGCAGCCGCATCTCCAGTGGTCAGCAACTTTGCGCAGATATGGAACCACACGAGAGGGCGCAATTTGGGACCCTAGCCTCACTTCTGCCATGGACGCAGTCAGCATGACACTGTTTGTCACGAGCGCCACGAGCAGAGCTTGGAAAAAGCTTCAAAAGAGTGACCAGCCTTCGACAGGCTCTAGAACTCCGAGAGTATACAGGAGAAAAAAAGATTTTTAGACAATCGTTATTTGGAAGTGCGCCATCGCGCAAGCACCGTCCTGTACAAGTGTGCGCTTTACTCCGCATGACCCCAGTGCCGAGTGCCGTGATGCATGAGCAAGGCACGATGTGCCAGCTGCGCCGATGGCCGCAAGCCTGTCATACTCCAGATGTCACGCAAGCTGGCGACCCAGACTCGGGAGGCCTCTCTTCACAGCTCATGCTTGGGCACCGTGGGCGACGAGAAGTTGAAGGCTGGCCTAAACACGGGAAGCAAAGAGACATAAATGAAACAGAGCCCCGCTCAAACGCCGGCACCGGCCTCCTGCTTGTTAAGCTGCGCCACGGCCAGGGGCGTCTGGCCCTGTGCATTCCGCTGGTTCACGTTGATGCCCACCTGCCAAAGAAGGAACGTGTACCATGTGTGAGGCGTAAGGAGAGGACATGGCTTCTGTTGACGCATCGGGGCCTTGAGGAGATATTCCAGGAGCTCCTTGCGGCCGTAGCCAGCGGCGTAGTGAAGCCCGCTATTGCCTTCGAGCCACGCGAACTGCGATCTGCACGGATAGAGGAGCACCGGAGCATACCAGAGCAAAGCATAGCAAAGCTGAGCATCTGACCATTGCTGTCGACCGCAAAGGGATTCGCCCTGCTGTCCAGGAGCAGCTTCACCTTCGAACACAGGATGAGGACATTGACATGGAGCCCACCATAATTCATTCGCTGCATTGCTGCATTTGCTTTGGCATCTTACATGCGTCAGAGCTGCCACGGCGATACAGTTTGAGCCGATAGCATAGCCCAGTGCCGTGATGCCTTTGTGGTCCTAACATCGAAGCAACGAAGAGGCTTTAGCACTCCTCCTCGCTGGCGGCGATTGGCTCTGACAGCGTCCTGGGAGTCCAAGGGCTTCTTCTTCTGCAGAAACTCCTCGCACTAAAAGAAAGCGGGCTGGAGTCAGCTGCGGTCTGAAGTCGCAAGTGAAAGCGGTTAAACTAATGTACCAAGTAAACTGCTTGGACCCAAGAAGGAAGAGCTCAAATTATCGCCTCAAGAACCAAGCTCCTGCACAGCTTTGAGGTCACCGTTCTTGGCTGCCTGCATGCGGGGGACCGGGCGATGCTGCGCGAGCCTGCTGTCACCTCTCGCCTCATGGAGCGTGAGAGGGGTCTCCTGGGCAGCAAAGCGCAGGGCAGAGTACAAAGGCGAGAGGGAGAAACACAGAGAGAGAGAGAGAGAGAGAGAGTCAAATAGAGGGCAAGGGAACGGGACGCACGTATGTCATGTCAGTACTTCTGGAATCCGCCTTCAATATACAGGGGCAGGTCGGCCCGCTCATTCTATAGGGAGAGTGGCCTATGAAATGGCCCGGGCAACCTCGGGTTCGCGGGCAACCTTCCCCGACGCGGGCATGGGATTATTATGAAATGGCCCGGGCTACGTTGGCTGGATGAGAATCTGGATGCCAACAGACCTGGATAACCTTCGCCGCGCAATGCGAGAGATTACTATGAAATGGCCTGGGTAACCTCCCGTCTTGGATTGTCGCAGAGTCATCGTCGCAAGTCACACCGGTGTGTGCACCGCGGTTTCGGGATACAGGATTTAGATAGGGTTTAGGTATGTTTTGGTCGCGACGGCGATGAAGCGACATCGCGAAATCAAGAAGAAAAGTTTGGGAAAACCAGAAGATTTCGCAGGCCTTCCGTAGAAACGGTTTCGCAGATTCTGCACGATTAGGTTCAGATGTCCCTCGAGGTCCAGATAACAGGAACGCTAGCAGCAGCACAGGGTGCAGGCACTTGGCTTCAGGGTTTTCGCTCCAGGCTCGTGGCTCAGGATTTCGGTTGCAGGCTTGTGGGTCTATTGGGCAACAAAACATGCAAGCAAGCACTGGCAAACGTGTGTGTGCACCTTCTGTCTTTTTGCTCGTCCGTCGTCCTCCTCTGCATCGCCCGTCACTGCCACCACATGGATCCAAGAGTTGAGGCTTGTAGCTTCTACTGGCGTGGCAGCAGTGCCCACGATGCGGGTCGGGTCAGACTGTACACGAAAGCCCTCAAATGCCCCGCTTGGACGCGCGAGCACAAGAGTCGGCAAGAGCAGGACCAGGAGCACCCTCACAGAACATGAACATGTTGCATAGCCGAATCCATTTTTTTGACCAGCCGCAGAAGGTTATGCCTCGCAGGTTCCTTGCCGTCTTGGCCCATGAGCTCCAACTTGATCTCGCGGAAGATCGAGAAGAAATGCTTGCCGTCGGCCTCTCGGCTTCGCACCCGCACGAGCTCCAGCTCGAAGAACATCGCCGCCCGTTCCGCCATGGAGCGGAGGTCCTGGCCTTGAAACTGGTTGATTCTGCAGATGTCCTTCTCATCGAAGAGGGGATTCTACGCGAAGCGCAAGCGGTCCTGCGCGATGCAAGCAGAAAAGCTTCTCCACGCCTTTCCTGCCCTCAATTTGCAGATCGGGTAATGTCCGCCGGCAAGATGGTCTCGCTTCGCGAGGGCTCGCCCTGTACCATCTCGGCTGTCTTGTCTTTTTGGCAGCTGCTTGTTCCGCGTCCTTCGCCCGAATCCCAGCTTCAACTTTGCAGCTGATCGCTGGACCAACGCCTGTGGCTCCGACTCCATGGCAGGCTCTCCATGCACAGCGAGCACGGAGTCTTCCGAAAGCCTCATCTGCCGGCTCTGCCAGGAAGTCCAGGGGTGTCAACACCCCCCGCATTCGTTGTCCTCTCACGACTTGCACGGAATCTCAGGGCATCTCACAAGGATCTCAAATCTTCGTGAGGCTTTTTCTGTTAATGGAGGCGCATTGGGAGTTTGGACAGTTTGGCAGTTGCCGTAGTTGCTTACATTCGTCTGTGCTCCATGGGGCGCGCAAAGAAATCTCACTGTTGCTTCGGTCCTGGCTTGCCTGCGAGCACATGCTGGCGGCCCGAAACGTGTGCACAGGCTTCTTCGCTTTTGCGAAGACGCTGAGAACGAGAGCCACAACCAGCTGCCCTCCGTCTCCTCTCAGCGTCACCACGTGCCCGGCCCTGAGGAATCTTCGTGTTTTTTCCAAACATGTATGATGCGGCGAGCCCTCGAACCCACGCAGCCGAATCTTCAGCGTTGAGTTGGCGGAACCTTGCGTTATGGGAAACAAAGGATTAAGCCCTCCGGGCCAAAAAACGGACAAGTCTCTGCAGCTCTGTTGGGAAGGCCATCGCATTGGGCTATCGAACCGCGTCTGTCTTCCGAATCCATTTTGCCAGTTGGAAGCCACGCTGGCCATTGGCATGCTCCGCCAGCCTGCAACACAATCGACACAGCGAAGCTTACCACAGAAATTCGAAAAGTTGCCTGCTAAGTCTCTTTGCCTCGGAGTTCCAGTGTAGCCTGCCGCAGAATGTCGTAAACTTGCACGACTCGTTTCTCTGCCCAAGTGCTCGAATACCATTTGAGACTCCTGCTGGCACGCCGGCACCTTGCCGCGCCCTTGAGGTGCGCCGCATCCATGCTGCTACTGCCGCATCGTAGCTGGATCGTCACGGCCAAAAGCTTGCTCCACATCTTTCCACGTCCTAGCCTTGGACTGGGACTTGCAGGGCATGCTAATTGTATGACATGGACATACATCGGGATCCCCCTTTGAGGTTGCGGCAACGCAGCAACGTGTGCAAGGTCTTGGGCAGCTCTCTTCATCGTCGCCCGCATCGGTCACGTAAGCAACCCATGCAACACCCCAGGACCCACGGGATCACAAGCAGCTTCGCACTGTGGGCACTTGGCAGCTCTGATCCAAGACCTGGTTCTCCACATGCGCAGTCACCAGCAGATTCGTCCTGGTACACCGACGGCATCTCGGGGCTGTGACCCAGAACCTGGTCCTCAGCATGCCCAGCAGCATCTGAGCAGCTGCACTGCGCTGGGTGGCCCTCTCCCGTCGCCTGTAGAGGCTAGCAAGGCGCCGGCATCTCTGAAACCATGGGGTGAGCAATGTCCCGCATTATGCACTTCGGAGGGCATCGAGACGTCACTAGGCACCGTGAGGACCTGATCTTCTGGAAGGGACGGAGCTGACAACGGAGGACAAGCTACACTACTCCTGCTGCACATAGTCCCGGAGTTGCTTCCGTAAGCTGGGATACCTTCCCAAAAAGCCTCCGGGCTGAAGGTCTCTCTAGGTGATCTTGCGAAATATTTTGCGGCGCTGCACCAAAAGCTCGTGGGCTTGCTCAAGATATTGGGCGGTGACGCGCGGCTGCATGCAGTTGGCGTTGAGCGTTCCCAGGTCTGGAAAGCCCCCCGCAGGGCTCCATGCCCCACAAGCACAACATCGGTGTTCACCATTGCGCGGCGTGGCGGGCCATCAGAGCCTGACAATTCTTCCGTCGGAGAATGCCAAACCACACTGCCAGTAGCTGAACACGCGCACGCCCCGTTGTGCACGTCTGCCATCTCTGCGGACTCACCAGCGACTGAAACCAC
>CAJNJA010059796.1:0-23817 GCA_905231915.1 Symbiodinium necroappetens
GCCTACAGGGCAGCGTTCATCAACACGTACTTTGAACGTAAGGCTACGCTCTCTCCAAATTCAGACTTCAAGCCCCCTCCTGCCTGCAAGAACCAACGACGAGTAACGCAAACAACAAGCTGCAAGAGCAGCATCATGCACGACAAGTACATCCATTTTGACCGATCAGCAGGGAGGCTCGGTCCTTCTCTTTCAGCGCAGCCTGGATGCTCTCCGCCAGCTCATGTGCCTGTTTCGGCCAAGTAGGCTACAGGGAGGGTGGAGGATTTCAGAGCCCGACCCAGGCCCAGGCCCTGGCCTCCAGGAGGAGTCCGATTTCCACCTTGTTGTCGAACTTCTCCTCTTTTCACGGTATGCGCTTAAGGGAGACTAGGGGCTAGGGCTGCGCTTGGACTTTCCAAACAAACGGTGATTGGAAGCTGGAAGTCTCACAAGCAAGTGGTGCGAAGCTGCGCATCTGCTTTGTCACTCTAATGCACGAGCCTCTGGTGGTGGGTCTCCGCCCTCCTCCCTCAGCTTGATCTCCAGATCCTTGGCTTCTTTCGCCTGAAGGCTGGGAACATCGGAAACGAGGCCAGATCTTTTCGGAAGCCTTCGTTTCCAGGATCTTCTTCATCTCCTTACAGTTGTGGACCTGCCGTAACACTTATGGCCATGAGCTACGGCAAAACAGCCTTGCCATCCCTTGCCTGAGGAGGCTGGTGGATGTGACAGTAGAACCCGGCGCACTTGCATCTCAGCAAACAGGCGGGCATGCCGGCTTCACAAGCTCAAGCACCAATGCATCGTTCCACTCGATTCGATTCGTGTTGACACACTACATCACTCTGCCTGAGTGGTCAGGCTTTACGCCACACCGCTCAAGGGGACATCCAAAAGTTGGGGGCAACGGAACCTCCAACCGCGGAAGACGAGACACAAAAAACACACGAAAAAACAAAGACATGCGCACCCACCCAGACACACACAGACACACAGAGACACGCACACCCGCACTGCGCTCTTGCTGGGAGGACTGTCCCAACCACTTACTCACAACGAGCTTCCTCTGAGACACGCTTCGCCCAAGCGCCCAGCCCAGCCCCGCCGTGTCTTGCATAGCTCAAGGCAGACGTGGGTAGACGGAAGGCTCCCTCCCGCTACCTCACTGAGCTTGCCACATCTCAGCATGATGATCCAACTTGCGCCCACAGTTCTTGTGATAGCATCGAAATCGATCCAGCATCTGCTGCACCTCCGGTCTGCAAGCCACAGTAGAGTCAGTAGAGCAGAGGGTGCAGAATCTCCGAGCCCGGCGCTCCGAAGTGGCCTCGCTCTCAGTCACGTTCATCAACAGGCGCTCCCGCTCCGCACAAACAGATGCTGCCCGGCGGCGCTGCAGCTTCTCCATCGCACCCTTGAGATTGCCTGCACCACACCAAGTCTGGCAAAGCCAAAACTCTGGAGGAATCTCGTCTGCCACAACCGTTTTGAAGCCTCGTACGAAGTCACGCTTTGCCTTCTGCAGCATTGCCCGCCGATGCCTCGGTCATGCAAGTTGAGCGGTAAAGGTAACAACACGACACACAGCTTTTCCATGGCACAAAGGGGCAGGACATTCATTACCCGCATGCGCTTCGCTGGGAATTGGATCGTCCCAGGTCAGTGGACCGGACGTGGCTTTGAATGCATGCCGCAGACTTTCCCGTCATTGGCCTGGTGGCATAGTCTTGGAACCATTGTTTGGATCAAGAAGCTCCTGTGGAGCAACGTTCACCAGTCGAGGGTCAGTGTAGCTGAAGTCATGCCACCGCTCAACCTGTAAGATCGCCCGAAGGACCTCGAGGGCTCCCTTGCCGCACGCTGGCCGAGCGCTTTCATGACGGGCCCTACATGGCCCTACACTTCACAAGTTGCTCAAAGCCAGAGCCTTTGCCTCTGCACGCTTGATCAACACAACTCGGAGCTCCCAAATAGCTTTGTGAATATATCTTGGCCTGCCGGTGGCTTCACAAGAAGAGGTGGCTTCACAAGAAGAGCCGGCAGTATGTCGGCTCTGGTTCATCTTCGATGGGCTCGGTGCATTGCTCCAAGATCTGCTGCATCGATGGCCTTTCCTCTACCGGACTCATCAAAGACATCACCCATCTTTGCAGCTTCCCTGTCTCGCGGTTGGCTGGTGTTTCTCCGAGCAAAGTGAAGAAATTGTACCCCGTCATGTAGGCGTCTTCGGCAACCGCGCGGCAGGGCCGTTTATTGGCTCTCTCCGGGTACACTGCTAACAAATTTCCTGGAAGTCGATCCAAAACCTCGTCAGCATGCTTCAGCTCCTGTGCAGCGTCAAAATCAATCAATTTGATATCACTGCTCATAGGATGTGCGAAGCAAAGGTTAGGCACACATCCATGGCCTGTTGGTAGCGAACCAACAGGCCATGGATGTGTGCCACACCCTGGCACGTCGGACTAAAGGCCTCGGCAAGGACACGTCCATTCAGTTCTCCGTTGTCATGGGCCTCTTGGAGGTTTTTCCCTAAGATTTCCATGCCAAAGCCGGGTCGTATTTCCGTTGTCAGCTACGACACAACAAACCCTGACCACATTCGGATGGTCGATTCGACTTAGGAGCATTGCCTCTGTATGCAACGCCCGGCGATCCTCCGCCGGGTTCGATTGGAGGTGTGGCTGATGGCGATAATACTTAACGGCAATGCCGTTAAGTATTAATACTTAACGGCAATGCCGTTAAGTATTATCGCCATCAGCCACACCTCCTGTCGAACCCGGCGATGGCTGGCCGAATGTGTAGACCAAGACCCGAGGAAGCCCGCAGCTGGCCCTCGGGCTGTACGTCCCCGGCCCGGGTGTAGAAAAGTCCCGGCCGGGGACCCGGACCGGAAAGCGTGCCGCTCTCGCGAAAGCCATGGCGGAGGGCTCTGCTCAGTCTAAATCACTCTGCCGTGATGCCAGATCCACAAACGGCCACCAACATCACGGATCGTCCCACACGCGAGGACCTGCCGGATCGAAGGATATCAGCCGCACCCGCCAAACGACATCTTCATGACAGGTCTGAGACTAGAGCACCTTCCAGTAGTTGGGGTACTTGTGGGCCTTGAACTCTTCTCCCAGTTCCTGTTGAAGCACGCATCTTGTCCCTAAGACAGTGGAACATCGGATCTGCAAGCGTGCCTTCACGAAATCCTTAACGCCAGTCACCTCGCGGGAAGATGAGCTGCCATGTATGAGCTGCGTGCCGCTGTCTCGGGCTGTCAGCAAGTGCATGCACGCAGGCGATCATGGTTGTCGATGGCGGTCATCATCATCACCATCACCACCATCATCGCAAGCATCAACAAGGGTCGTTTGGATGCGACCAGTGCGGGAAGACTATTAGCAAGATAAGCAAAAACACTGCCCTTAAGATCCTGAAGAGTGTGGCGCCTTGGATGCATCCATCCTTTCGGAGATTCGCTCCCGGAATTTGTACACGTGGCCTGGCACATTGGCGGCCTCAAGGAGGCTCAAGATATCGAGAAACGCGGTAAGCGCAGCATGGTGCAGCCGATACCACTCTCCCAAGTGAAAGGCAGTTCTCGGATGGAAGGTGCACTCGAGAACGTCCTCCTCCTGACAATCAAACTCTTCTGGACATTTCTAGACTGTGTGCCGTACTACAATGTAGTCGCATGCTGGCACCAACTAGAGGACGTATGGTTGTGCAGGAGGGCAGTCCTTCGTAAAGATGCGCTGTCTGAGAGCGAGCATTTCGTCAGACCGCAGGATGTTGAATTCCTCTGCATTTGTGCTCTTCAGCTGGCAAATGTGGGTCCGACAAGGCACTGACACAGCTGCAAAACTCGGGCCCTCGCCTTCCTGTCGCGCATGCACATCATCTGCAAGGCCTCGGAAACTTGAACGTGCACCTCTTCAGCTGACACTCGGACGTTAAATCCAAGATTCGCTTAATGATCTCTTGCACATATTTCCAAATTGGCGGCTATCCAGGCTGCAAGGTGTACAGAGTTGACCGAACCGTCCTCTGCACACGGGGTAATTTTGTCCAGCCCTCGCGAAGATGTTCAAAGCAGGTTTCCGCGTTTCAAGGCGCCTCACGTTCATCGGAGGCGGCCAAGTTGTTTGTCACCTGACAAAACCTGTTGTTGCTCTGCAACTAGCCAAACCAGATTTGTACGCTCACTGATCTGAGGAAACACGTGCAAACACCTTCTCCAGCGCCCCCCCGGTCACAGCGACTGGAGATGCGGTGCAGAGTGCTCTCACGTTGCCCATCAGTCCGAGAGTCGACGCTCGAGAGCCCGCACTTTGGCCCAGAGCCGATTGGAAATGCCAAGTTGCCCCTGTCTGCCGGGTATCCAGCTGCCCTCAGTCCTAGATGTGCCCACCCGCACGACCGCCCGACTGTGCAATGCTGCGCAGTCAATTTACGTAGTGACTTCCCGCGAAGCTGGGCCAACGATCCAGCCCCAAGGCCCGAGGCATCGTTCTCTTTTCCGCGGAGTGAGTCGGAAAACGCATGCTTCATCCGAGATTTGTGCATCCACGAGCTGGAAAAAAGACTCTGAACGTGTTGAGTTCTTGCAGGTGGTTCTCCCATGAGAGCGTGCATCCGCAGTCGAAGGTGGCCCCGTGGTGGCCCCAGAAGCGCACTAGTCGGACTGTGCCCTGTTAGCCCTTCAGTTAGGGCAGCTAGGTGGAGACGCGCCTGAGAAGCAGTAGCTGCTAGGCAGCTCTGCCTTCACCAAGGCGGCTGCATCGCACCACTGACCCCGCTGTACCCCCAATAGAAGAGACTGTGCGCCGTGCAAGAGCAGATAAGTTTCACGTAAGCGGCCGAGCTAGTAAGCTAGTACAGCGGAGATCAGCGGAGGCAGGCTGATGGATCTCCATGTTGCCCAGGCCGCCGACTAGCATTTCGTCACCTTCGCTGTCGTGGCTGCGCTTGACTCGTCTGACCTCAGAAAGAGAGCTTGGACCATGGGTCTAGAATCTAGAATCTGGACAAGCCACGATATCAGTATATTAATACTGTTACTATGTATATATAACCTAAAACGGATACAAGTAAGGTGCGGAGCAAGCGACCCTTGCCTAGAGGTGAGGCAGTCACGATGTCCATGTTGATCATCATGTTGAAGCTCTCTCGCTTGACTGAAGATGCCCAGAACCATTTCCTCAAGGCGATGAGATGAAAGACAGGTCGAGTGCCGTCCGAATTCTGCCGGTATGCACTGGTCCCGGCCTTCCGTCAGGCTGGCGGACAAGAGCATGGCCTTTGGCAGCCTGCCTCAAGCTTGCAAGCGCAGCTTGAAATCCCGAACTTGCGCAGATGCCTTCCGTAAAGCAGATCTGATCGTGTGGACTGGCAAAGACGGGCTCGAGTCCAGAGGTCTCGGGATCCCCCCTCGGGCACCTCTCCACCTGCCGAAGGTTTTCCAGAAACTGCTGCCGGAAGAGTGGCGGCGCTAGCCTCCAGACCTCACTTCAACACAGGCACGCGCTACTGCCTTCGCAAGGTCGTGTACACTTTGAACTGCCCGCGTACAGGGTCTGAACCCACCGAGGAGTAACCGGCAATCAAAAGCCCCTTACCGAGCAAGTACCCTGGCAAACTGCTGCATTTGGAGAACGCCGAGATTGATGTCAACCAGGCTCTTATTGAACTGATTAGTGCCACAATATTCACGAATTTATGTGTACTGCTTCTTGGCTGATGATACTGATACTGCTACGTTGCCGTACCCTGCATGTCTCCTCCGCACAATGAGCAAAACGGTGGTTTATAACAACTCAGCTGTTGCTGCTGCTGCTGTTGCTGGTTATAGTTGGTTGTTGTTGCTGTTGATGTCGATGTTGTTGCTGCTTGTTGCTTGTTGCTTGTTGCTTGTTGCTTGTTGCTTGATGCTTGTTGCTTGTTGCTGTTGCTGTTGCTGTTGCTGTTGCTGTTGCTGTTGCTGTTGTTGTTGCTGTTGCTGTTGCTGTTGTTGCTGGTTGCTGCTGCTGGTGATGTTGACGTTGATGTTTGTTGATGTTGATGTTGATGTTGATGTTGATGCTGTTGCTGCTGTTGTTGTTGTTGTTGTTGTGGTTGTGGTTGTTGTTGTTGTTGTGGTTGTGGTTGCGGTTGTTGTTGTTGTGGTTGTTGTTGTTGTTGTTAGCGTTGTTGTTCTTCGTCAACTCATTCAGCAGCTCTATCTCGATTTACCATGCCCACCCTGCCTTCATCACTTTCACGGACACGGCGAGGGCCTGCTGTTCTTGCCGGACGTCGTGGCATTCCAGAGACTGAGATACAGATCTACCCACGAGTAGCTGGAGAATCGACGAGTGCATTCTGCAAATTGCACGAGGAACGTGCCTCGTTGTCAAGTTTGGGCCATGCGCTGTCGAAACGTAGCTGCACCTGGGACTGCGCAGCTCATCGCAGGCTGCTGCTGGACCTCTTGAGCATTCTTGAGCCACCAATGTCCCCAGTATCAAGACTGCATCGCCTCAATAGCATTAAGGAAGCGGCCCAACGCGCAACAAAGATGCTGGGCACCTCCGACTACACATGTCTGGACTTGCAAAACTTTCCGTCTCAGTCGACATTGATATCAGACTGAGAACACATCTCGGCTACTCTGACTCCCACACAACCTGAGGAACATGCGATGCTAGGATGCTGCGTGGTCGCGGTAACTTCCTTTGGCGGTCATAGGACTTCACAAGGCTTCGGAATGCTATAAAAGCAGTCTATGATTGCAAGATAGCATGCAGTCCTGCTCTAGAACTTGCTCCCATTCCCCTGGAGCATCTGTAGAGGGTGCGACGTGCTTCTTGCTCACAAGCACTCTGACCTGCGCCCGGGCCGACAATGCTTGCGTGCCGACTGATTACATGTTGGACGCGATGCTACTGATGCTTTGCAGACAATGCTGATGTCGCTGGATCAAGGGGATATCCTCTCACTTGTCTTAATTAGGGAGCAGCTGGTGCCAATTCAAGTCGTGACGACAAGGACACAGGGAGAAGATTGCGGGTGATGTGCCTTCAGTGGCTGCTGCAGCAGACTCTGCAGCCTTCGGTTGTCGCCGCTGAGCTTTGTGCCCTGCAGCGCCACATCACTCACACGTGAGCTTACGCTTCAACTGTCAGGTGACACAAAGGTCTTGTGCAAGCAAACCCTTGCTGCAACAGGGAGTCCCCGAAACACAACACAAGTCACCCGTGATTACTGCTCTTGTGGTTACATCTCAGAAGTCTTGGAGCTGCTGTGGCATTTTTGTGACAGAGTATGTACCCTGGCGCAATAGTCGGAGCTCAGCAGAGGCTGCACTTGCCGATGTTTAGGGCTTAGCCCGACGACTTTGCTCAGCGCTGTTCAACTTGGGCAGGCCTTGAAGACTAATGTCAGTGGCGGCGTGAAGTCCTTCACGATCTTCGCCATGGCGTCCGCAGGTGAAAGCCTCAGGCTTCGAGGCTGGAGCAGCAGGGCATTGCGTCGTCCAACCTTCGTCATGTCTACGTTTCCAAAGCATAGCCTGTGACCCGCGCCCAACGAACGCAGCATCTGTACTTCCGCCAGCATTCAGCTGTAGGACCTGAATCGAATGCAGTCCGGCTGCCAGTGCGAACATGTTGCTGCTGACTCGCCAGGCTCCTGACGTCCCCAGGTTTTACCCCGTGCAGGAAGGCTCTGCCTCCATCGCGCACCTCTCTTGGCGCAAAGTCTTCGGATGCTTGCCATCTGTGCATTCTTTGCCATCTAAGTACAACTTGGTCTGTGCAGTCCTCGCGCTCCAGCTTGCTCGGAACAACTGCATACAGTTCAAACCCTGTCTCTTACCGTTGTAGCTCTTGACCCGCTTAGCGCAACGTAGCATTTGTCGGTGGAGGCATCGCCCATGTTCGGACGAAGCTTTGTATGTAGACCCGGGCACGCTAGAGTTACAATGATCTTCTTTCGTTGACCCCAGCTTCGGAGCAAAGGATTCTCTGCAGCTCTGGAAGGATTGTTCTTCAGCGATACTACGGCTCATGAGCTATCCGGTGCTCCTTCCGACGTGGTTGAACCCTTATTAAGCTAGTATGCTTTCGGGATGAGCGATGCGCCTTCGCATGCTGTAGAGCTGTCGACCTGAGAGCCTTCCAATCTCACTCAGTGCACTCTCTGCTTCTTCCGAGTGAAACAGAGACCCGAAGCCTGTTTGGGAAGGCTTCGCGTTGCAGTGCCCGTTATGCTCGGTTCTTGCAGGTTCTCATGGCGGCATGTTTCTACAAACGCAGTGAGCTGGAGTACTGCTTGTGATCCAAACACAACAGAGATGAAGCATGTCTTAGACCCACAGCAGCCACAGCACGAGGATTTGGGACATATTGAATTGGTTCCGAGCTCCGTACCTGAGTTACGACAATTTGGTGGCCATCACCTCAGGCTGAACTGAAATGTTGCACTCTGGCGACGGTTGACGGGACCTCCAAACGAATATTCAAGGCGAAGACCCGTTGCCAGAAGCAAGTCCGACTGGAATTCAGCATGGGTGGCGTAGGTGACCTGCAATTACGAAGAGTAGTAAGTAGACTTGAGGGCGCCCGCCACCAACGCTCAACAAAGCAAGATGCCATACGAAAGGATCAGCATGCTTTCATCAGGTACTGTTAGCCACTGGTAGCCGGCACCCACCCGGACACCCGGGGCAAACCATGCTGTGCAAGAAGTTTACGAGGGCGCAGATGAACTCACTCGGGTATAGCAACATTGTGACCGAGAAGCTACTTGTACAAACGAATAATTGAAAACTGTCAATGCACAAGTCTTCGATTTATTCTGCTCTTGGCAAGCCTTCTTGATGGTGGGCACAGACCATTCCAACCCTCAGAGCATCGCAGAGTGCCGCGTCAAAGTCTCCACGCATCCCCCACTGCGGCACTGGGGGCTGGGCGTAGTCCTGTGCAGCTGTGGAGTCGCCCCAGGTCCATCTGCCTCCCAGGTCCGGGAGGCCGCGACGTTTCTGCGGGGGGGAAACGACCGAGGCCCGAACCACCAGGATCCCCCGGAGCTGAACTCGGGGCTTGCGATGTTTGGATGCCACCTGGCCATCCCCATCGAGGCCCCCCGACACCAAGAGCGGTTGCAAAGCGGAAGCTGCAAGAGCAGACCCAGTCTTCTGGTCGGGCTCCGCGGCAGAAATGCGGGGCCCACCTCGCCCGCACTGTCAGGGGACAAAAGCTTGTTTTTCGCAAACTCGGGAATTGAGACTTGGGAGATCTGAGCTGGCCACAGGAGACGCCGTGAGTTGGACAGTCAACGACCGCACCACCTTAAGTAGAACATAGTAGAGCCCTCCCGATCCCGATGTAAACCTGGAACTGATCGTGCTCATCTTGCCTGGTTAAGTCTCAGTACCAGGCCGGATGTTGAATCAGGTATCCTGGGAAACATTGCAAGCCGTTTGAGGGCAACGCGCGGTCCTCATGCTGAGCCGTGCACTCTTCAATGAGGGGCTTTGTTTCCTTGGAGTCGTTGACGGTGCGACACCTCTGGAACCAGGTTGCAACATTGCTTCACTGCATAAGAGAGATGCGCATGCAAATTCTTAGCCCGCCGCAGATAGTACGGGCCAAAACGAATGTAGACCTTTCGTTCAAAGCAGGGCCAAGCATGACCATCGCATGTCAGAGTATGTTAGGGTTGGGTTTAGTGTTTGCCCAGTGATCGCAAACTCCAAACCCTGAGTACAGATCCTTTTTGCACGATCCCGACCTCGTTCGCACCAAATCTGCGACAAAGATGAGCGAAGGTGTCCTGTGTCAATTTGCGAGTAAGTATGAGTTGGTGGCTTTCAGATCTACAAACTTCCCCGAGATCTAGAATCTAGAGAGAGGAGGAGGGAGGGAGGGAGGGGAGGGAGGGGAGGGAGGGGAGGGAGGGGAGGGGAGGGGAGGGGAGGGGAGGGGAGGGGAGTGGAGGGGACACCCCCGCCACCCCCACCCCCACACACTCACACACTCAACATGCCGATGCCCCGAGCAGCAACACAGACTACCAATGAGCCGACGCCAGCCTCAATGACGTACAAGGCGGGAAGGTCTGCCTCTGTCCTATTCCTGGCAGGTGCTGAAGCGGGCGGGGCGACCCCTCTATAACCGTCTGCTTTTGCGCGAGGAGCCTGGCTGGAACCACGGGTCCTGTTGGACCAAGCCGTGCGCCTCGTTCCAAGCACCTCACATCCATGCTGTGCTGGCTTGATGCCTCCCGCAAAGACACTCAACATCCGCAGCACGGTGAAGACAAGGAGGGCGCTGCTTGGCGCGGTGGCGCATGTAGCTTCGAATCTTTCTAGAGACCTTGCTGGCGTCTTGCAGCAAGTGGAGAAACCTGCCCACAAGTATGGAGTCTGAGCTCAGTGTTCCGGTGAGATCCACTGCCATGCCCAGCCTCCCAGCCCTATCTGCGTCTTGGCTCAGCCAGGTCTGGAAAGAACCCTGACACCAGAAGCAGGACGCAGGAGCTCTCGCGGAGATTCCCCAAAAAAGCGCTGACTCCCGAGCCTCCTCTTGAGGCACCTTCCTGCAACGAGGGCAGTGAAGCCAGCGTGAGACTTGGCAAATGACTTGGCCGCCGGCAATTTCAATCGAGCATCCAATTGTCCGGCAGCTGGTTTTGGTGTCCTCGAGCAAGGCTAGCGGAGAGGGGGGTGGGAGCACCAAGAGATGCGGGTTGATCAAGTGCTGTGCTCTCAAGTCTTCCTAAGTCCTAAGTGTCGACAAACACTGCAACACTCAACGCTGGGAGGGCCGCTTGTCACGGCTTGCCTGCTTCAGAACCTCCAGCAGGCTTCGACCGACTTCCAGGCATGCCACAAATCCAATCGAATCAAAATCGAATCCTTTCAGCAGATGCGGTAGCTGTAGGCAGCTCAGGTCCAAAGAGTGAGCAGATCTGTTGGCGACCGCTGAGTCATCGGGCAGTCGTGTCCACCAGCAAGTTGTAGGCGTCTGTGTCTGCGGCTGCAGCACTGGGATCACCTGGCCGGCACCATCAGCCGAACAAATACTCCCAACATCTCCCAACTATCTGGGTGAATGGTGTGCTTCCTTTGCCTTCCAGGCACTGCTTCAGCATGTGCTTCAAGGTCTTATCCTCCGGAAAGCGCTTTGCAATTGCCTGGAGCAGGCACGAACACGCAACAGTTTATTCGGAATTAGCCTGGTGTCAACGTGGACCACGGTTGGACTGTCCTAGCACCTACGGCCACGAGGTCGCAAAGTGTGGGATGTGACCCGAATCGAAAATCTATTGCCCTTGTGACTGATGGATTGGTATTTGTACTCATCACTCCCAATATGGCACACACCGCGCAACATCTCTTGAAGAAGAGATCTGAAACTGTTTGGGACTATTGCTTCAAGTACCTGGCCCTCATGCCATAAAAATCCGATCAAGATCACTCGTGCATATTTGATGCCAGGCAGCTCGGACGAAATCCAGCGCGTCCACGCGCGGTCTTGAGCGGGCGAGGGCACTGATGTCTCGCCTCTTGCCTCGACTGGAACTGGAATTGTTCTCCATCTGCGTTTGGGAAAGCATATGCTTGCTGCCACTGCGGAAGAAGAGAGGGGGCACCTTGGCCTCGTGGAGTCGTCACCGGGGATGTCAAAGTCAGTGTTTGTGTGGCCTGTGATCGATGGCTCCTCTCGCAGTCTCTCTGCTTCTTGCTGTGACCGCCAGTTGCACATCACTTCTCGTCGAGTGTGCATCCTTGCGCAATTCTCTGTTGCACACTGTACACTGAGGTCGAACTTAGACAGAGAGACCCGAATCGTGCATTCAGGTATCCGATGCGCAGGCAACAGAAGCACACACGCTTTTTCAAACTGCATCAGGACAAATGTTGCGAAGGCGGCGGAAAACTTGCCTCGGCACATCACCGATACTTGCAATGACCAACTCGGATAAGCAAACATGTGCTGCTACTGGCAATCTTGAACCTGTCCAGGTTGATCCAAGGGGCATGAAGATAGATACCGCTCGCAACGAGAGGCACGGCGGCAAGAACTAGCCACCTGGCAAAGCTGATGATGCATGCCCGGCAATGCTTCTGCACAAGGGATTTGCTCAACAAGTCTAAGGGTTCTTTCTAGTCGTCCTGCTGCAGGTGGTTCATAGGAATGCGCCAACTGAAGCGGGACGGGTCCACGTTAGGTGCATGCCAAATAAAGCCTGCTGCAGCCTCAGCATTGTGCATGGACGCCGCAGCTAATTGCAATTCGTTCAAGACCACACCGTCCAACACTCTCTGTCTGCTTGGCTTTCGGCACGCAAGTCAAAATAAGACCGCAAATGGTGGCCATGACCTTCCGGACACCACCGGCCTGGACATCTCGCTGAAGGAAGGAGAACCTTTAAATAAGCCTAGCAGCCTACTGTAGCAGGTCTCAGTCTGGAGTGCCCTACATGTCCTTGAAACGGACATGTCTGTCACATTCTGCCCCACTCCCCTCAGTGCGCAGCCACTTGCGTGATGATTCCGACGATGATACCGCTCAGGCCTTGGCAAAGTACCTGGCGCGTACTGCAACGAAAGCGGGTTTGACAGGGGCTTAGTAGGCCCTTAAACATGTAGGCCATAAGCATTCTTTCACAGAATTGCACCACGAAGCAGCGGGCGATATGCTGAAGTGTCACGCTCGCGTTTCTTCCTGCATTCATCTAGGATCATCAAGTGAGCAAAGCCGGACGCCCGCTCTTCGGATCAATCTTCCTTTCTGACACGCCCAAGTGCAGAAGCTGCAGTCTGCAGCAGGAGAGCAAGAGCAAAGTCGGTGCTTCAGCACGTCGGGACTGCCAAGCAAAGGGGAGCTCTTGACAAGCCAGCGGGCACGGGAACCCAAGTCCACAAAGTCCAGCCAGCAAAAGGGCCGTGTTCTCGCATCCTGCACTCGCGCTGCAGGGTCTGATTTCACTGTCAACCATCACTTGCGTGCTTCGGCTTTGTCCTGACACTGTCGGGCGAAAGACCCAGCAAAGAAGTTGTGCCAATAATCGTGCCTTGTCCGCAGATGGCGGCAGTTTTTTGCTGACAACTGAACCGCACAGAAAGCTGAGCTGTTCGCAGCCCATCGAGGCCAATTCCAAGGAAAGGAGGAAGCTGTTTCGTCCTCGCCTCTGCAGCGCCCATTCCTGGCGCGCGCGAGGACCGCGCGGGGATGTGGGAGTTTCGCACAGCCTACAGGCTCTGCGCAGCGCATGCAGGCTCACGAGCGGGTAAGAGTTGCCAGTTTGGCCGCAATGCCGCTGCCGAGGCCGCTAAGCGCGGCGCCCACCACGGAACAAACAAGGCCGAGAAAACGCCTTTCCTCCTGTCACAAACGGACTCGGACGATGCCAAACGAGGCGACTGCTGCTAAAAGTGTTCCGCCGTGTGCACTGGGCCTGCTTCTCTGAGTTCTCGTCCGCCTGCGCAGGCGGACTGTCGGGGATGCTCACCTGGCAAGGCATAGATGTCGCATGTGCGCGAGAGGTCTCCAGGCATCCATGATCACTGATCGGATTTTGTTTTCGGGCTTGCCTACAAGTGCCCCTCCCCCCCATTTTCCCCTCGCCCCGCATTTTCCTTTTCACCTCTCCTTGCGGTTGGGGAGGCGGCCCCACGAACCCCGAAAAGGAAGTGGCCAACCTTTCGTGATGCAACAAGCCGCCATTGAGGACAAAATATGGATTGGGTTTCTCTGCCAGCGTGCACAAGCTCCCTCGCACAATACTTTCCCACTTGCTGCCTTCCTCTCTGCTGCGGAGCGACGCGCTTGCAGCTGAGGCTTGCGCCAGGATTCCGCCGGCGGTGACGAGCACCAGAGCGACACACTGTTGCAGTGATTGCCTCCTGGCAGGATCAGCTTCTCAAGTCTGGTGAGAGTTTTCACAGGCACTCCTTCCACTGATGAGGAAGGAGAACAGAGCTGTGAACAACACTTTGGACTGATTCAGCACCTGAGACACCATCACCACATGGGAACAATAGATCTTGCGAGTTTTGTTTCGGCAGCCTTGCTGCTTCCCTGCAGCTGTGGGGGTTGGTATACTGCAAGCACAGTTTTTGAGCACCGAATGCAACAGCAATGTTGCACAGTGAAGCTGTAATCGGTTCTTCTCCTACAGCTAGGCTGATTTCACATTTAGGCCATTAAGACCTCGAGGCTGGAACTTGGACCTCTCTGTTCTGTCAGACCGCCTTCGTTCTAAACAGACCGACGGTTACCAAAAGACAAAAGTGTATCGTTTAGAGGTCGAGCCAAATAACCTATATGCCTTAGAGCAGGAAGCCACGCGCTGGACCGTAAGCTCCAAGCATTAAAGACCACCGCATCAAGGTTCTGGTACGCGACCTGCTTAACTGCGGACTGCATTGGCACAGCTGTCATCACATGTGTGCTGCACTCAGTGGAGCCCGTCAAAGTGACCGTTGGGGATTCTTACTGGTGGTCCTGCCATGTCCTGCCTGTACGCAAAAGTTCTGCACCACGTAGGTGACGGAGGGGATGCCTGGTATCTGATAGGATCAAGGCTGGAAGCCTTCGAGAGCTCTGGTCCCTGGCCTGCTGCGAGCAGGCAATCCTGGAGTTTCCAGTTCCTGAAGCACCTCTTGCCCGTGTCGTCTAGAAACCTCAACGAAGCAAAAGGCTCTGAGGCAAGGTCTCCGAAGTCTCTGAACTACTCTGCATTTTTCTCTGCATGGGGGACAGCGTGAGATGCTGGGGCCCCATGCATAATCGCAAGGCAGCCAACCTCGGGGCGCCAACTTGGATTGCGGATGCGGCGAGAAGTTGGAAGACGGACTCCGTGACTTTGTGCGCTCTCATGCTGACACTGTAAAGTCCTGGCGACTTTGGCCATCTCTGCGCAAAAGACCAAGGAACTTGTCCTGAGCGGAAGGAGCAAAGGCTCGAAGCAGTCGTCGGGAAGCTGGATGTCGAATTCATCCAAATTCGCGGGTCTGAGCTTCTTGCACGCAGTCACGATGGATGAACTGCTTCGCAAGCAATGGCTGTATGCCTGGCGTGCGTCAAGATATGGCAGCTGCAATAGTAAGTCGCGTTGCAGGCGGGCGCAGCTGCTGCGGATAAAATAGTGAAGGCGACCAAACTGTATCGAGATGATCATCAAGTACCTCAAGACTGAAATCTTCTGCCATCACTCTCCAAATTCACATATAAAATAGCTCCTGACAGCTAGTAGAACTTTAACGTTAAGCCAGGCTGTGCCTGGCCTGGGGCCCATGGCAGTCTGTGGCCGCCTTGACTATTCTCTTCCCGCAGGCTCCTCTCTGCTGGTACTGTATATCATGTATACCTAAGTTGAAGACAGATGTGGCCGTTCTCAACCATGATTAGCATGAGTGCTGAAACTTGGTTTCTCTGCACAGCTTCAACTTCTCCCACTGATCACCACTCGGTTCCAATGAAAGGCGACAGCTCAGCAGCTCCCTATTGCGAATTTGCATGCACCTGCTGCCTCCGGTTCAGTGCCTCCCCTGCGGCCCAAGGAACTTTGCAGCAGTGTCGCAAGATGTGACAGATGCACAGATAAGAGACCTATAAAGATCCTGCACTTCATGAGTTAAAAACTCATCCATGCAATGGCACGTCTCTGCATTTGGCGCTGTTGAAACCATGTCCGCAAACTTGTGAAAGCCTAGCTAGGCCCTCATCAAACCCCCCTTTGGCATCTCCCGGGCTCCCAAACAAAGCACAAAATCTCATCTGCTGCGTTTGCTGTGTAGTTCTCTAGAACGTTAGACTTGTCGACGTACATGTAGATTCATTTAACTCAGACGCGCACACGCATGCACGCACCAAAAAAGAAACAAAACTAACATGATTGATTGCCGATTCGTGTGATGAGTTAACTCCATCGACGTGATGTTTCCTCACTCTGTTGCCTAAGCCGACGATGATTCACCTGATAGACTCTGCAAGGTGACATCTGGTGGAAACCACGATGCAAACCCGCTGTATGTGGAGTCTTCTGCTGAGTGGCCCAAGACCATTCTTGGCACGAAGCAATGACCTGGGCAGCTGGATCTGCGTGAGACAGACTTGGCCGATTGCTCCGCTTCAGTGCCAGACGAAATGCGGGAGATCACCATGGCGGAATAAAACATGCCAGGCTGATCAAGACATCTGATGACAGGAACTATTCATAGCAGTCGATCAACTTATGAGACGAAACAAGAAAAACTGCCGTAGTATGCCGTACTCAAGCGGTGACAGAACAAATTGCAGCAGAAATTGCAAACAGGAGCAACAGGGGTCAGGGTGAGACGGTGCTGATTGTAAGGTTGTCTAACATGATGAGATTGGGTGCTCGGTGCCTCTATATAGACCCCAGCTACCCGCGAATCCGATCGCGCTGCTTGTCATGGTTCTATAGCCACCAGCTGAACAGCGGGTGCTCACGCCCACTGCGACTACGCGCTGCTTGAGGCTCAACAGCCTGTGGCCGGCGAAGCTTGATCTCCGTGTGTGTGGCAGGTTCTGGCTTCGCTGCACGTTGCCAACTGAAGTAACATCAGCTGATAAAGCTCATGCCTCCGGAAGTTCTCCAGCTGGTCGCCAGGGACTCCTACAAACACTTGACAAGAACGGGGCTGTTCGCAGAACAGTCAGGCAGGTGCATTGGCTTCTTGGCCTGCATCTCTTCAGGTTACCGGCTCCATCTGGCTTCAGTGCGGCTTCGGGTCCACCGGCCTCTTTCCTTCTCTAGGTGACTTCGGAGGAACCTTAACGTGAGATGCTCATGAAACCTTTTGATCAGCCATAGCAGGCATTGCTCAAATTTCCTCAGTGCAGCGCTGCTTTCTCTTCGGCCCGTTCTTGTGCGTACGCTTGAAGATGCTTCCAGGCCTGCGAGGTCGGCACCCAAAGCTTCCTGCTCTGCGGAGGAGTCGGAGCTGAGAAGCGGCATGCCTCGTGATTGGAGTAGCCACGGACCTTTCAAAATGTCACTCTTGCAGAGTTTCTTGGCCCTCGGTGCAAGTTCATGACATGTTTGGACATCGTTAAGCACCGTATCCAATCAGAGATTCGCACCTGCAAGCCCGCCCGGATGTTGTTGGGCATGGACTGCCAAAATCTGAACCTTTGGGGCAAACCAGGCACGGCCCTTCGATAAACTCCAAGATGCCAAGACCGCAACAGAACTGTCACATCTCGGGTCTCGTAGCCGAACTTCGCGGTGAATGCTCGAGAGACCTTGACGTGTGGGGGCAGGAACAACACTGTCCTGTCCAAAAAAAGGGCAAGTCCAAGCTGGGCTCGAAACTCTTTCCGCCGCTCCTTTACCCGCAACATACTCCTTGGTGGGTTTGTCTGTGCATTTCGGATCTAAGGATCTACAAGTAAGTCTGAGCTCCCTCTTGGGCAGCATGGGTCGAGGTCCGGCCTGGATCACCCTTCGTGCTTGCTCTGGCTTCATCAAGACGCCGAGGCGCGCCTTTGTGCTCATGCTCAGTGGAATCCCGAATCCCGATTTCAAGCTCCCTTTTGGGCCTTGTCCGGCAAGGCCAGCCAGAACTGCAGCAAGTCTAGGTCCTGGTCAGATCAAGGCTTTTCTGACCAAGGATCTTTAACCTGAGCGCCTGCCTGCACAGAGCTGACACCCTCTTGCCAATGGCCAGGAGATCCTGAAACCGGATCGCTAGTCCAGTCTCACACGAGCAGAATCCAGCAAGCTGAAGCAAGGCTTCCCACTGTGGCAAAAGCTGGGGCCCAGACCGTGCACCTTGCTCAGTACTGATGCAAGCAAGCACAAGCCCTTGTACTCCTATAGCAGCTTCGAAGCGCATGTTCACTGCTACGACAACAAGCTCGCCCCCAGAGCATCCCCGGACCTCGAAGTCAACCTCCTCACGGACTTGGCCTCTTCGAAGGTACCTTGGCCTCGGCACAAACGAAGCTGTGCCAGTCGCAAGCCGGCCGAAAGCGCTTCAGGGACCCGAGCCCTTCTCTTGATGCTGTCGCTGCATCGCCCTTGAAGTCGATCGCCAAGTTCACGAGCCGAGAGACGAAGGCATCCTGCCACGAGCCGGAAAGAAAGAGCACACAGCAAAAACCAGGAAGCAGAGAGGAGCGAGAGAGAAATTACCTTGAAGCACGACCGATAGCCGCAACAGTGGTAGTAGCATGCTAGTAGCAGCAGCATAGTATTGGTAGTAACAGTGGCAGTGGGAGTTGAAGCAGGAGTAGTAGTAGTAGTAGTAGTAGTAGTAGCAGTAGTAGTAATAGTAGCAGTAGTAGTAGCAGTAGAAGAAGAAGTAGTAGTAGTAGTAGCAGCAGCAGTAGTAGTAGGAGGAGTAGTAGGAGGTAGGAGTAGTAGAAGTAGTAGTAGCAGCAGTAGGCGGTAGCCGTGGCATCACGAAAAGGAGGAGACGCAACACTTGCTTCAGCTCACTACAGCTAAGCAGTTCGGGTTGCTGCGAAGCGTGCACGGTCCACACTGCCGGCTGAAACATGCCGATTCGCGGAAGGCGTCCTCAGCTCGCAGGCTGCAAGTAGTCAAGTAGAGTGCCGCTTCTCGGCTTGCAGGGCTGAAGCTGAGTGCCATGCTTGGGGTACAAGCGAGCTCGAGTCTCTTGGGACAGTGCCTGCGAGGGATCCCAGGCTTTGCCGGTTGAATTTTCTCGAGCCATTGGGCCATTGGGTCGGGTCTGCTACAGACACTTTTCGCCTTCCATCTGAGGCGCGCAATGACTCGGGAAGCCTGGAGCCAGAAGACGATCTGGGTGCTTCTTCTCCCAGGTCGACGCAACATCGTGAAGCCAGGCTCGTCGCAACCGCCGAAACCCGATGCCAGGCTCGGAGCTTATTCGTTTCCTTCACCAACTGAGCAGTGGTGGATTCTCGACACCACGCGGCAGAAGATCCACTAGCCGGCTTCGCCAGCAGGAGCTACGAACTCAATGTGGCAGTGGCAGGTCGTCGTGCGAGGAAGCTGGTTGGCATCTTGCTGATTGTTGCCTCAGAAAACTTGCAACGAGCGCTCGAAAAATATCCTTCGAAAAACACTCTGATTATCGAGCCGGTGATGTCGAGTTCACTGTGCGGCGAGGACTTACTCAACTCGTGGCCCAGCGTTGTAATGCATGACACTTTCTCATGTGCGGGAAACACGAAAGATGCGTACCTGAAAGGTTCATGGACTTGAATGCCAAGGCACCCGGCATGCGAGACTCAATGACTCAAGCGTCGCCAGGACTTGGACTTCCCGATGGCCTGCCATGCTGCTGCAACTCCGAACAGTCAGTTCAGGCATAGCCGCTCGGGGCAACCAAATCTCTCCCCGAGCCTTGATATATCCCCAGACTCCTGGCGCAAGCAACATAAGTTTTCTCCGTTGTTCGAGATCTTCTTGTGGTGAGTTGAGGGATTGCGTAGATTTCTTCTTCTTCCCTTCAGCCAAAGGACGCGGGCATCCCCCTTCAGTACAGATGACACGTATCACAAACAAAGCTGTTGATGGCATGGAACTGGTGCAGCCTCTGCCCATTGAACCGATCCTCTCGCCTTGCGCTCCTTCCTTTTGCGTCTTCCGTTGCTGTCTGCTTGATATACTCACTCAGTCCAATCGCATGCGACAAGATCCTGGTGTCCGAAGCTGGCTCCAGCATGCAAGCCCAAGTCCTCCGTTCCTCTCTTGCTATGCTCTCCTTCGTCTCGTCGACGGATCTGTCTTCGTCTTTTCAATTTCAGAATTTGTGGCCTCCCCTGCATCACCCTGTGGGGCTTCATTTCATCTATTATTCTTGCATTTCTTGCCTTCCAAAGAACGCTTCCATGTCCTTTGGGCACTAGATTCACCTGACCGCTTGTCCCACCTCTGGACGGTTTCTCTGTGCTTGGTCCGCCTCGGCGAAAATCACCGGCAGGTCCTGGCAGAACTTCTCCGTATGGTGTGCGGCGCAACCTACACAGGTCGAGCGCGCCTTCTCTGGCTCTTTGACCTCGACATTGACCAGGTTTCGGAGGTTCACAATTAGTTTGCACACCTCGTGATCAACTTCGTCGTCGCATCTGCCAAGCAAAGCACAATGCAGACAAGTCTTGGCCTGCTCACGCAAGAGGTCTGTTGGGCAGGCTTTACACAGAGCCTGCGCCAGGATGCACCAACTCGCAATTGCAAAGATTCGTACACTCGGCAAGCCTCGTCCAAAACTTCTAGGGCTTCCGAGCGAAGATTCGCAGCGGCGAGGGCGGCCGCTCGGCGTATCCACGCCTCTCCAAAGGCGGCAGTAGGCTGCATGGCCCACAGGTCATGCGAAGTGACACTACCTTCACCGTGCGCCTTCAAAAATCGGGGCTCGAGCTGGCAGGCCAGCTCGGCATCCTCTGCGTCGCGATGTGACACCACGGCCCTTCGCGACGCCTTCGTTCGAGCACCACGTCCTGTGCTGCGCGGTCGTAGGCGTCCAGGCGAAGGAAGGCCAAGGCCTCGCAGTGCACGTCGAAGCCACCAGCTGGTGGATACTGCATAGCATGACGATTCATGAGGCTTCTGATCTGGGAATAGCTGCCCGGCTGGCCAAGACCACCGCACGAAAGGGCTGCAAAGCTGCCGGCCCACGGCCAGGAAGTGGCCTGGCCGCTGCATGCATCCCAGCTGTGCGCGCTTCGAACGGAGGTGTTCAAACTTCAAAGCTGTGAAAGTTGAGCAAGCGCGGCAGCTGGACACTCCCTTCGCCAGGGCTCTCAGTTGGTATCCATTCATAGGCTGAAACTTCTCGACCTGGGTTGCTTCGAGCCCACAACAGTAGGGCCCTTAAAGGGTCCAGAATTCTGTGGCCTCCAGGAAGTCCATCATGTCCTGGGCATGCCTCAGGGCCTCGTCGCAACAAGAAGGTTTAATAGCCTGTAAGCCTAGCTATCTATCTATCCATCCATCTATCGATCTATCTATCTATCTATCTTTCTTTCTACTTTTTCACTGTGCATATCCCATCATAGTAAACTGTGTTGTGTTGACTATGCTGCTTTATAACATATTATACTATTTTATGCTGTTGTATTGTACTATAGTCAACTATAGTCTATTCGTTATATGTTACTATCGCATACTATGCCTTCTCATATATGACAATGTAGGTACGTGTGTGTGTGTGTGTGCGCAGTACATATATATATATATACATATGTGTACACACAGATAAGTATATAACTATCTATATCTATATGCGTATATATATATATACATATATAAACAAATTGCACATGATTGTAGTCACGAACCCAATAACAACCCATCTCGGTGGGCTCAGCGCTGGGGCTGCGTCATGGCTGTACTCCTTCACCGCGTGACGATACTCACTCTTCTCCATGGCCCTGTTCCCCTGCCAGGGGCACATGGGGACTTTCCGAAAAGTAGGGGGTACCTTATTTGGGGGTTTAGGGTTTAGGGACGTATATGGGACTTTCCGAAAATTAGGGGTACCTTATTTTGGGGTCCCTTATAATAAGGATCCTACAATTTAGGGTGATATACTAGGGTCCCCTATTTTCGGAAACCCTCACATCTTCACGTAAACGTCAGACGGAACCCAGGGAGAATATGACACTCAGAGCCTGCTCCTTGCGCCTCACCGCATTGGCCTGAACAAGTACGAACAAGCCGAATGGCAGCACTAAATCCAAGTCTATCACCTCCATGGAACTCAAGATGGACTTCTGATCGAGCTCGTGCAAGGCCTACGCACAGAAGCTTCGAATGCAAGCTGCTCTCGGCGGAACTTCGGCGGCCTTCAGCTGCGCCAGCGCCGCAGACTCCGGGCCCAAGGCGGCCGAGGCCGGCCTGCTTCTCTTAGAGTCTCACTCCGGGCACGGGGGCCCTCCTCGGTCCTGCCTGAAACCATCCTGGTCCACATGGAGGATTGACAGGCTCTGCATGGCCCGACAGCAGCTGGAGGTTGGCTTGAGTTACAACTTACATTTAGGGAGCCAAAGGAGACAGCCATCTCAATGTTGAGGGTGGTCAGTGTTCGGAGGGTGACCTGCTAGTTTGACCCCATGGCAGCTGGAGAACGCGAGCAAGACAGGACGGCCGAGTCCTTGGCCGAGCGCACGTGCTATAGCCGCAGCTCCAAAAATACAAACACAAGCCTGTACACAGACACGTCCCCGCGTACCTGACTGCCCGCCGACTTGCTCCTGCCTACTGTACCTACTTGAATAGCCCGTATCGACACCATGGCTCGTGTCGTGGCTACAGTAAGCACGATAGATCGATGCATAGATAGATAGATAGATAGATAGATGGATGGACAGATAGATAGACAGATAGGCAGGTAGACATTTTGAGCTGGAGAGGGGGAGGTACTGGGATGGCATGGGGTGCTAGCAATGCAACAAGAGCAGTCCAGGCTTACGGTGTGACCAGACAATGGGTGACCAGACAATGGACAGAAAAGGTACAAGTTGTACAACAGTACAACATGCATGTAACACAGGCGCCGCAGGAAATCCAGAATGGTGAGTTATTCACGAACGAGATCGGAAATGCTGATCTTTGGGCAGGTAAATGCAGGTAATGAATGCATGCTGCAGCTCTTATATAGCTGCACGCAACCACGTACAGTTTTGCACATCCTTCGTTGTTTGGTCCGCACTTTAGCGAGCTGTATACATGCATACATCTAAGAACATCTCTCTTCTGTCTCTTTGTGTTGCCTTGTCTGGCCTTTCTTCCTCGCCCCTATATCTGTGTTCGGGTCCTTGCCGTTATCCTCGTCTTGACTGGCACGGTACTTTTCTGCTGTTTACCTGCTCGTACAATGTACCTATGCATACACACATGTTGATATGTACCCCTCTGCCGTGTATGCGTGTGTAAACACGCATACATGCACAGATATGTGTTTTGGAGCTCGCTCTCCCCTTGCCGAGTGCAGCGAGATATCCATGCCGATGAAGCCGCGAGGCTCAAAGCCCTGATATACTTTCCACTCTCACCACTAGGAGCTCTCTATAGATAAACGCACACCCTAGACCCCGAAACCCCGAAACCCTAAAGCCCTAAACCCTGAGACACCCAACAAAAACCCACCACCGCACCAACAGAAGCCGCAATCGCAGGAAAGGAAAACCATTGTGGAGGAGGAGACCTTCGCTCGGACTGCACGGGCTTGCGACCTGCCCAGGGAGTTTTCTTGTAAGTTGTATGATATATTACATTTACTATACTATACTGTACTATACTATGCTGATATACTATATATTATACCTTGTAGCACACTATATGATATATTTCAGTTTGCTTTATCATACTAGAACCTTTGGAGTTTTCAATGGTGATATAAAGCGGTCGCTGCCCGACAGAGCCCTCTTCGTGCGTTTCGAGCAGGCTGAGACCAACAGCAAGCTGCGGCCTGCTCCTCACTGCCTGCCAGGGGTTTTAGGGGAGTTGAGGGGTTTAAGGGGTTTAGGGCTTCAGGGGTTTAAGGGGTTTAGGGTTTAGGGATCCGATGCTCGACTTTACCAGGGGCAAGAAGAATCCCATGCTCTACTGCCACTGAAAGAAAGCGTTTATCAGATGCTCTATTTTTTTTTACCCGTCACAACCCGCAAGGATCCGATTCCCAAGACTAGCATGTCGCTGAGCAATCTGCTGGAATTCCCATAGTCGCATCCAGGTGTAGAGGGTGAAGTCACGAATGATGCTGCACTTGAAGCAGACAGCATAGCACATGCCCTCCGTGCGCAGCTTGGCCTCCGCAGGTCTGCCGGCCGGGATCCAGGCCCTGCGATCTCTGGGAGTCTAGAGTGCAGATAATCATTTAACAGTTGGAGCCAA
>CAJNJA010059807.1:0-22259 GCA_905231915.1 Symbiodinium necroappetens
ACTTCTACTTCTACTGCTGCTGCTACGACTACTGCTGCTGCTGCTACTACTACTACTGCTGCTGCTGCTGCTGCTTCTACTACTACTACGACGACGACGACGACTCCGACTTTTGCCACTATCATGATTAATATTCTGACTATCATTGCTTTGAGTACTAGTCTTTATTACTACTATTAGTAATACTCTTACTCAACTATTGCTGCGACTAACACCGTCATTACTATGTTTAATATTATTAGTACTATTACCAGCATTACCATGATTATCATTACGATCCTTTTTTTGCTTGAATACTGCTCGCCGGCCAGATTTCCCGCAGCACATCACACTCGCTATGATGCCTAAACCCTAAAACCCCTAAGCCCTAAAAGCCCTAAAACCTAAACCCAAAAACCCCAATGACAATGCAAGCAGTGACCCAGACTCACTGAGACTCCGGGCCCCTTTCGGGGCTCCATGCGGCTGAGTGAGATGGAGGCTTGTGATCTCAGCATGTGCATAAGGGCCCATGGTTTAGGGCGTCAGGGGTTTTTACATCATCAGTGATCAGGGCCATGGCTTGATTAGGGTTCCTCTTTAGGACCACTTCGGGCCTAAGGTTTCGGGAGTTGGGGTTACGCTAGACTCGGGGCTTCAGGATCTTTGTTTCGAGCATCTCCTCTGCTGCTCCCGGGGCCACCTGGAAGTGTCCCAAAGTAGTACTCGGCACCCTTCATAAAAAAGGACCCCAAAAGGGGACTCTAATTTAGAGAACTATCCACATGCTTTGGTCCCTGGCATGCCTGCAACACTGGCGAGGATCTACGAATCCCTACAAAAAAAGCCGTAACCAAAACAAGCAAAAAGAAACAAGTACAGGAGAGCCGGGAAGATAAGCGGGTCGACTGCAGGGGGGCCTTATTAAGTGTGTGTTACCATACTGCTGAAGGGACTCTGTCGGGATACTGTATATATCGAATGATTCAGTCCTTCTGACTTCGCGATGCCAGGCGATAGATAAGAGACAGGACACTACAGAACGGATCGAAATGAGCAGTGGCAAGACAAGTCCCCAGGCCAACAAGCATAACAGTTGCGCTTAATGCCCCAAAACGACCCAAATCAACATAATCATCGTAGCAGACTGCTGCAGCATGCACACTGAAAGCATGCCACATGCAGGCCACGGGAAGCAACCTCGAGACGAGGCCCCGACTTCCTCAACTACTTTTGGGGGTTTAGGGGATTAGGGGTTTAGGGGTGTAGGGTTTAGAGTTTAGGCTTCTACCGGTTTCTAGAAGTATGTTAAAATCAGACTAGGGTTTCGGGATTAGGGTTCAAGATTTGAGGTCTAGGGTTTTTGTTTTGCCTCCCACCTTGCTAGGACGAGGTCTAGGGTTTGGGGTTCAGGGTTCAAGATTCATCTTGGTTAGATTCATTTAACTAGTTCACAGGATTGTTACAGGTACTACCAGCTTCATTCCTGTTAGAACTTTGGGCCTTCCATGTCGTCATCGGGCGCTCATCTCTCAAAACCCTACGTCCTACAAATTCCTAAATCAACCGAAGTCCGCGGCCCTCAGTTCCTATATGCTGAGCTTAGGTTGGACGCAACGCTGAGGCCGATGCCTACAGCAACGACCTCTTGGGGCGCCTTTAACCAACCCGTGTAAACATAATATAGGGGCCTTAAAAATTAGAATAGGGTTTTGGGGCCCACTATACTATAATTATATTAAGGAACCCCCCAAAACCTGTTCTAATTATTAAGGCCCCTATATTACATGCTTTTATAATAGGGTCTGAACAATTGCGATGATTGGAATGGGGTTTTGGGGTACAGTACATATACGATCCGAACAATTAGACCACGAGGAGATGCTATTGCTGTCACCGTAGTTCTTCCGGCCTCCATGTTTTACCCCTTTAAGCCTCAAGATCTCGGTTCTGAGGGCCTAGCCAGTCCTGGGAAACACCGATGCAGAAAGCGATGCGTGGCCTCTCGCCGAGAAGCTCCCGCAAGGGAATGCACGCTCTCACACTACAAGAGGCTGTAGGCTTTAGAGTTGAGGGTTCTTCGGCCAGGAGCTGATAGGTTTCAGCGCTATAAGGATGTGGGAGCCGAGGGTTCCAGCTGAAAACTCATGGAGGCTGGAGGGTAAAAACATCTATGTTTTTGCTGCGCACTCTGCCAGAACCGGTGCAACGCGTATAGGTGCGTGTGCCAAGCCTTGGAGTCAGGGGTTTAGGGTTTAGGCGCTTGGGGGTTTGTTCAGCCCTACATTGGCGAAAAGCTGACCCGTTTTTAAGGTTTCGGGTATACACAGTTTACGACAAGCCTGTGATCTGTGTAGCTTACAACCAGTAAGTCATCATCGTCATCATCGTCGTCGTCGTGCTCACGTGGCTTAGTGTTTGGTCGGTGCGGGCTGGAGCAGGGGTGGTGGGCTTTGGTCGGGGCTTGTCAGCAGGTTTCAATCGCCGAGGAAGACCATGATCCATTTAATTTCAACATACATTAGACGACCGAGCAGCATGGATTTGATCTCGCCTTTAAAGCAAGTACCCCTGAAGTCTTTGGATGCCCTAACCCCCCAGGTACCTACTATATAGGGTACTAGAGCCCCTAGGGCCCTATATAGTAGGTACTTGGAGAGTCTTTGGATCTTTATCAAACTAACCCTAAACCCCCCCAAAAAAAACCTAAACCCTATAGCCCTAAACCCTAAACCCTTAAACTCTGGGCCGCACGACGTTCTGCGAACTGGGCGGCCGGGAGCTCAGCGCGTGCAGCGTGAAGCCCAAGGCCCTGGCGGTCGACGGCTTTTCGGGCTTAGGGTTAAAGGGTTTAGGGTTTAGGGCTATAGGGCTACAGGGTTTAGGGTTTGGGCTTTAGGGCTATAGAGCTATAGGGCTTAGGGCTATAGGGCTTAGGGTTTAGGGTTTAGGGAGTTTAGGGGTCGAGGGTTTTCGGGGCTTCGGGCTATAGGGGAGTGTGCGTTTGGAGCTTAGGCGTCTTTCTGTCTTTCTCACACCCAGCCAGAGATCAAGTTTTGGGCAATTTCGCAAGCACCCAAACCACAACTTCCCCTTGATTCTGAACGCAGTCAGGCATGCCCTGACAGGCCTGAAGGCCTGCAGGGCCTCCAGTGCACCCTCCACGGGTGCAGCCATGATGGCTGCCTTGGTATGTTGTCTGCAGCAGGGCTCTACAGATATGCAAAGGACGGAAGCTCTCAGCACCGAGGACTCTTCAGTCGCGCCTTTCTGCCCGCTGCGGGCCCGTGTCACGCTACATGCAGCTACTTCCTTGCATACTTGCAGCTGCCCACCTCGGTCGTGAAGAACTGCTCCCGGAGCTCTGCGTTGTGGTGGGCGTAACCTCACCCACAGCGGCCACGGGTGCCATTGTTGTTGGCCGTGGGGCAATGTGAAATCCACGGGAAAGGACTTGGTACTGCTTATCAGACCAAAAAGGCATGGGCTGGTAGGCCAAAACTCTAAAATGGATTTCTGTAATTGTGGATTTATCAAGTATAGCATGTTTCAAAATTAGAAGGAAACTGCAGCGAGGGTGACGGCTTGAGACATCCCGCCCGCTACCTACCCTCCACTATCCGCAGTTTCCCCATCCTTCATGATCGTAACTGCTCTGAAACATAATCAAATCTTCAAGAACTAGAACTCTCTCAAATGTCCCACGTCCTCAACCTACCGTAGGGGCCTTCACAGGACACATTACAGATTCATCGTGTGAGGGACTCGAAGGGAATTGCCGCACAATGTAGGGGCCTTAATAATTAGAATAGGGTTTTGGGACATTATTCTATAACTATAATAAGGACCCCCCCCCCAAAAAAAAACTATAGGTAATTATTAAGGCCCCTATAGCACATCCTTTTATCCCCGACCTGCAGCCCAACTCGCAAAAGAAGGACATGCCAAGCAGTCGGACAGGTGCGGAAGCAGGCGTTCAGGTCCGGGAGGACTTGGCCGGTCCTTGAGAGATGTGCACATGGTTATATAGTTTAGGGAGGTTTTTCCAGGATTTCGTGATCTTTCTTTTTTGAAGCCCCTTCCTTTTTCCACCTGCCGCGTCAGAGCTACGGACAGAAGGTCCTAGGGCTCAGGGTTTGCAAGAACTGGGTTTGCTCTCGTATAATGCCGCCTGGCAGTTCTCTTCAGGGAGCGGGTCTGGGATGTCAAAGGCTCAAACCGTACCTCATCATCATCATCATCATCACCATCACATCATCATCATCATCATCTTCTTCACCCTACCATTCATCTCATCATCTTTGCTGTGATTACTACCAATAGCATGGAAGGAAGTAATCAAGTATGCAAGTAAGTAAAGAAGTATGCAAGCACATAAGTAAGTATGCATGTAAGTATGTAAGTAAGTGAGTAAGTAAGTAAGTAAGTAAGTAAGTAAGTAAGTAAGTAAGTAAGTAAGTAAGTAAGTGAGTAAGGAAGTAAATAAGTAAGCAAGTAAGTAAGTACATAAGTAAGTAAGTAAGAAAGTAAGTAAGTAAGTGAGTGAGTGAGTAAGTGAGTAAGTGAGTAAGTGAGTACGTGAGTAAGTGAGTGAGTAAGTGACTAAGTGAGTAAGTGAGTGAGCAAGTAAGTAAGAGAGTAAGTAAGTAAGTAAGTAAGTAAGTAAGTAAGTAAGTAAGTAAGTAAGTAAGTAAGTAAGTAAGTAAGGAAGTAAGTAAGGAAGCAAGTAGGTAAGTAAGTCAACTCAAACTAGAAAATGAAAGTATACCTAACGAGTGTACCTGTGTGCCCGTATGTCTGTATTTTGTGTCTGCAATATGCATGCATGCGCATTTGCACACCTAAATGTTCCATATATTAATACTAAAGGAAGAATTAGCAGATCTATCGCGATTGCGGAAGTCGTGTACTCACGTCAACACAAGGCTTCGTCTTCCCTTATGTTTTCAAATTTTCGGCAATGAGCATTTCGGAGGCTTAGGTGTCCGGGAGCTTAGAGCCTAGTAATTCAGGGTTCAGGGTTTCCTGCTTCGTCATTATATGTTTCTTGGGTGTGCGAGCCGTCTTGAAGCCAAGGGCCTTCCGTGACCTGTCTATCTTTGTGTTTCATATGTACCGGGCACCATTACTTGGTGTTTGGCAATAGTTTCGACACTGCAGCACTTGGCAACGGTCAACGGTATAGTGGAATCGCGGACTTCATACGACAATCACAACAGCTTGTCTCGCAGATGCAGCGTTTTCCCCGAGACGGCGCGCTACGAACCGTCAATGTGAGAAACGAGCAGCAAGGGTAGGCTTGCCAGAGGGAGCCACTGGTCCCTTGCTACACTACACAACTTCTCCTGTTTCGTTCTGGTACTTGTAAACCCCAGTATGACAATGACAGTTTAGCATAGTGTAGTCTAGTATAGCACAGTGTGGTATAGTATAAGCCAATCATGTGTAACCACTCTCATCCCTCGTGGAGTCCGGGCCCTTCTTGGAGGTTCCGCATCTCTGCGGTGTGCTATGTCTGCCCTCCACCCCTTGGGGGTGTCAGCGGATGCACCAAATTCGCAGCGTCTCAAAAGTGGCCATGATTTGCCCTGAAAGTAAAACCATGAAACTCCGGAACGGCTACCCGGCTACCCTAAAGCTTCTTGTAAAAATGCAACCCCAACCGTTAAAGGCGAACGACCCAGGACCGCCAACACCCGAGGAATGCAAACCCGCCTGAAGGGATATCTGTAACGGCGGTACTCGGTTTGGGATGCCAAGCCTGGGCGGTTCTACGACGTTGCAAACATTTTGAGTTCTCGGGGCTCTGCAGTCATCTAGGCAAGTCTCAGAGAAATGGTCGGACGGTAAGGAAATTCATCGCCTGTAAAAATCCATTTGCAACGACCCACTCACGGGTCTTGTTGGGTTTTCGGCACGACGTATGGGACATCTCAAAAATTATTATCATGTCTGGCTACATGAGGGCTGAGGGTGGTGGGCTTTGGGCAAGATATCTGCTCCGGCAGTAACCCTAAACCCTAAACCCTACACCCTAAACCCCACACCCTAAACCCTACACCCTAAACCCTAAACCCTGAGGTGATGCTATCTCACCAACCCCGTGCAGGCGCACTCATTCTGAGACCCTCTGCAGCGGACTGGTTCTGCATATCTGAAAAGGCGACACGCTCTGCAAAGCGAGTGTTATCTAGGGCCTAGAATCTAGGGGCTTTACTAATTGGTATACGGTCCTGTGGTATGTTATCTCAGAATGATATCCAGGAACCCGGTAAGGATGAGGACTCCATGGATTCAGAAGCATTGAACGAGGTGCAATGCTTTGCGGCTTGAGGGTTGCAGGTTTGATGTGCTCGGACCGGACCATGCAGCATGGTGGTGGTGAAGACCTTAACCAAGTTACTGAGCAACGTCAAGCATGGTCGTAGTCACGACAGCGAGCCCTATCAGAAGCGAACAAGGTGTTGAGGCATGTTGAACTACATCTCTATGTAGCAGTAAGGAACTGAATCAGTTGTTTCTCTCGTGTCTACTGTTTGAGGGTGTGTAACGGTAACGGGACCTCTCAACCAGACGATCGCTACGGAACTCCTTGCATAATAACCAGACCACCAATGCATACCAATAACCGTAGCTGTGTCTCAGCCGACGACCGTAAAAGGCCTCCAAAGCCCTGTATTCAACTCTATAACAAGCCATCGTCTGCGGAGGTCGACTCAGGAACTTTTCATGCTCTGGCAGAACGACGATGCCCAGCCGTCGGCACATACAACTCAGGTTTTTGTTCTGGGGTGCAAGCGTCCACGAGCCAGCGAAATGCTGGTCTCGTGCCGGTCATCGACGGTAAGCTCGACAGAGGAGCTGTACATCCAGGTGTCAAGCAGACTCGGATGCTGTACAGATAAACTCCTCCAGAACGATGGAGGTGCGAGCCGAGAGCTGAAGCGCTGCCTTCTCCTGCAAGCTGGCCTGGAGGAGCTCCTGGTGCCACGAAGAACGATCCGAGCCAGGGAGGCGACCACGACGGTGTGCATTGGCGCAGTCGTCCGCGGTTTGGTTCAGAAGGCGACAAGAAGCCGCCTGAAGTGGGAGCACCGGTGCCCAGTCAGGCTTTTTCCCGTGACTCGGGACCCAAGTCATAGTCCAGGAAATTCCACGTCTGCGGGCCATCGCGCCGGCCCGCTGCGCTTTTGCGGCAAGGGTGCAGTACTGGCTTGCCTCGGGACAGCAAATAGCTTTCATAGCCGATTCGCAGTCGACGAGGATGGTCGCGTGCCGAGGTGGGTGAACTGTATGAGCCAACGCTTCAAGAACACCCAAAATGCCAAGAAGCTCCATCCGAAAGGGGGTTTGATCCTCACTGGAGTCAGCCCCTGCCATAGCCATGCAGGGGTGTTGACAAGCGGCAGCAAAGGCCCCTATCCCATTCTCGCTTGACCCGTCCGTGGCGAGCAGGAGGTCGAACTGGTTCTCGGCGGCTGCCTTCTCGAAGAGGTAGAGCACCTGAGGTAGAAGTTCTTGCACGCCGGCCGCCGGGGCTGGTGGGTATTCCAAAATGGGTCGTCCCAAGAGTCTTTCCTCGACTCTGTCAACCGGAGCAGGGAGGCCAACGCGGTCATCTGCAAAGTGCGGGCAATTCCAGAGCAGGTGGGCTCGGGAGGGCCAAAGTTTGGAGCAGAGGCACTTCACGGGACCCTTGAGTGAGTGCCTGGCACTGTAATGCCAGCCAGTCCCGCCGCAGGCGAGGGCGGCGTGTCGTTCTGCACGAGTGGTGGCCTTGGCATAGGACTGCCGATGGCCCTGGAAAGCAAACCTAAGGTAACCCACAGGGCGGGGAAGGTCTAAACCAACCGCTAAGGAGGGGTCATGGCGATGGAGTTTTCTCCGGACTCGGCCACAGTTGTGAGTGGCTTCGGCTTGGTGGGCTTCAGTGAGCCACTGTTTAAGCACTGCAGGGGAGTCTTCACCAAAACGGTAGGTGCGGTGACGACCGGCGTCGTCGATGCGCTCAAGAGCCCGGCCTTGTGGATCCAGTCTCCACTGAAGTTTTTGCAGGGTGGCACTAGCCCCAGGGAGGCTCGAGGTACGGAGAAAAGCAAGCTCCTGCAGGGAAAAGTGCTCATGCCAGTCGGGCTGTTGCACGAGAGCCCGAGTCAGGGCCGACAGGGCACTCCAGTCAGCAACCCAGCCAACATCCAGCGTCCAGCCGAGAACTTGACCAACAAGAACACGAGGAACCTCGTGGGTGAGAGAGACCCGCAGCGCGGCCGCGACGCCTTGGCGGATGGCCTCCAACGTGTCAGGGGGAGGCATGGCAACCCCGGCGGCCCAAAACAGGGCGGGAAAGACAAGGGACCGGATCACCTGTCTTCGGACCTCAAGAGAGAAGGCCGGATTGGCCGTGTGCCGCAGGCGTACTTGGAGCTTGTGCAAGCTGAGTTTAAGCGGAACTGCCTCGCCCGAGTCCAGGCAGAGGTCAACACCAAGGAATTGGAGGTTGGGGCCGATCTGGTAGCCGCGAGCCACGGCCTCGGCACGCCAAGGACAGCAGGACTGGGTGGTGACCAGGTGGCACTTGCGGCAGCTGCAGGTGAGCCCGGCAGCAGTGTCGAAAGAGTCGCTGCGCTCCAGCGCCCGTCTGGCCTCGGCTTCGGAGTGGTCCTGCCCGGTGAACCACAGGATCCGGTCATCAACGCAAATGCCGGTCTCGACGCCCGGCTTCGCCACATGCTGAGCCCAAAGGAAACCAATCGTCAGGCTGAGGAACGGGGAAAGCGGGCAACCTTGCAACAAGCCATGGTGGGAGCGGTGCCACCTTTCGGACGTGTACGAGTCCACCGTGAACAACCTAAGCTGCCTGCTGTAGAAAGCCTCAAGCAGGGGGGCCAAGGCCGGAGGGGCGCCCAAATGTGCCAAGGCAAGTTTCAAAATGGGCACGGACAGAGAGTCGAAGAAGGCGCTGAGGTCCTGTTGGAGGTAGGAGCGCACACCCGCCCTCCAGGCACACAGTAGCCGTCTATGCGTGTCGATTGGCGATCGACCTGGGGCGGAACCGGTGGCTCTGTGATCGCACCATTGGCAAATCCAACCCTTGAGGCGTCTGGCTATAACCCTTGCCCCGGCCCGCCAAACCATAGGAAGTAAGGCGATGGGGCGAGAGGCACTGTGGCCCTTCTGCAAAAGGACAATAATCGACCGTTGCCAGAGGCTTGGGACCGTGGCGGTGCGGATCACCTGGGCCCACAGGGCGGCGAGAGAAGTCCAGAAAGAGTCGGGGAGTCGCAAAAGAAGGTCCCCGGTCCAGCCATCTGGACCAGGTGCACGTTTTCGCATCTGCTTGGTAGCCTTACGGAGATCAGCAGGGCTAGGCTCGAGGTCGAGGTGGCAAGTCTGGTGAGCTGGGAGGTCCCGGAGAAGCTGTGCAAATCGAGCACAGTCAGGTGGGGTGGTGGGAGTTTGCCACTTGCGAGTCCAGTCCTCGCCCTGTAGTTGTACACGGTCAGCAGGGTGAACCTGGGCAGTGGGCACTTCCTGGAGAGGCGAGGGGGATTGCATGCGAAGCTCAAGGTCAGCACGGTTTTTGACCCAAGCAAGAGCCGCATCCGGGGAGAGCGCCGTTTTCTCCTTCCATCTCTGCAAGCACAGGAAGCGGTGCTGCTTCTGCCTGGTAGTGATGAGGTCGTCCACGAAAACCCGGGCCTCGCTGGGGGCGTCAAGGTCAAGGTGCGGCAGCTCGGGCGCCAGAGCCCTGGCACGGCGAAGGGAGCGGGCAATGCTGGACTGCAGCTGAACATCCCATGGTTGTTGCTCAAGTTGGCAGAGGCGGCGGGAGAGCCGGCGGAGAGCACTCAAAGGGGCGGGCTCGTGGCCAAAGGCACCGGGTGTGCCACAAGGGGTGGGACGGGGGGTCGGAAGCCAGGCCGCACTGCGGGGGCACGGGGGGCAGGAGATGCCCAATGCAAGCTCAGCCCAATCAGAGAGGCAAGTCCACGCCTTATCCAGGTGCCCGGCATCGAGGAGGGCAGAGAACTCCGGGCCGGGATCGGCAGGGGTTGTGTCCGGAACATCAGCAGGAGCAGGCGCGGGCGAGAAGGCGGGCCGCTTCCAAGAACGAGGAAAACAGGTAGTCGGGAAGTCCACCCGAACAATCCCATGGTCCGAAATTGCAGGCCGCCGGAAAGTGTGCACGTGTGAGGCAACCAGGTTTGGGTGTGCCACAGCAAAGTCTATGCGACGTGTATCGGTGGGGTTGGTGTTGGGATGCAGGGAGCCACCAGTATCATCGGCCGCTCTGATAGCCCCGGTGGCCAACGTAGCCGCGAGCGAGCCTTCGGTTTGGGTCAGGTTGAAATCACCCAAGATCACGTACGGGCCGCCGAAGGTGGCCACAGCCGACATGAGGGACTCAAAAGCAAGCGAAGTCCGAGGAGCATCGCCCGGGTAACCATAGAAGGAAACCACAAGCACCGAGGTGGGGCCCTCCGAAAGTGGCCACACCACCACCCCAGCAGCAACCCGATCACCACAAGAGAGGTCAGGAAGCTGAACGTGCCGGAGAGGCAAACAGGATGCCAAGGCAACACGGTGTTTGCCCCGAGAATCCACTGGGCTGAGCACCGCCTGGTATTGGTGTCGGCGCCACGCTGCAACAAAGCCAGCTGCCGACAATGGGTTGATATCCGCCTCCTGGAAAGCTGCAATCTGCACCGATTCCTGAGAAAGCATGGCCCGAACGGCATCAACCGTGGCGATGCCTTTGCGGGCCAGGTTGCACGTCAAAAGAGAGGTGAACTTTGCGAGGGGGGCTCCTTCACGGCCTGGCGAGCCGAGGCGAAAATCTCTTCGAGCTGGGGCCTGGGCATGCCTGACACCTTGTGAGTTTTGGCCCACGTGCTCAAGACATCGAGGTTCCGAAGCGTGCGGTGCATAACCCAGTCGGCTCGAACGGAGGGGCAAGATGCACCAGAGTGGGCCTTAAGGGTCTTGGGGCCTCGGTGGCAGATGTGGCCACAGCGCCGACACTTGTAGTAGCTGCAAAGACGAAGTTTGACAATGGTGCGCTCAGCGATTGGGCCCTTTTTGCTTTGGCGAACCGGCCTGGGCATGGTAAAAGGGATGAGGTGAGGCGGCAGTTTGAGGCGGATAGCCTCAACATTGCTTTTGCCCAGGCACACGGCACGCCTCTTGCGGGCCTCAGAGCCGGCAGTTCGAGCCCGCTTGAGGGCCAGCCACTCAGACTTGGGGACCTCGGGGTGGCATTGCTCCTTGTGCTGGCGTTGAAGCTCGTAAATGCGTTTGATCGAAATCTCGCTGCGCACCTTTTTCACGCCGGTGCGACACAATGGGCATCGCCAATGAAAATCCTCGGCTTTGCCACGGCTTGCAAACCACTGGCAGCTATCAATCCTCGGCAGCTGTCCTGCGCCGTTGTGGCATGTGTTCATGTGCCGGGCCTTAACTGCGCTCAAGTTGCTGGCGCCGACTCGGGTGGTGCGGTATGGGCAGAGCTCACACTTGAACATCAGCCGATACTTCATGTCAGGACCCTGGGGCGTCCGAAAACGGTCGGGAGCACGATCCTTGCGGCGCCGGGCTTCGGGAAAATCGATGGGGGCGTCCGGAATGTGCAGGTCATCGACACTAGCGGCATCGGCCCCCCCCGAGGCGATTGGGCGGGAGGTCGGAGCAGAGGGGCGGGGTTGGGTCCACACTGTTTGCTGGGAGCCGGTGTGCTCGCTGGCATTGCTGTGGCACCTTCGCTTTTTCGAGCTGGCGGCAGCCGAGGTCCAAACGGTGCCCGACTTAATTGAGGCTGTGGCTGACGAGTGCGGCTCGACAGTTTGCGGCAGGGCCTGTGGCACGGGAGGCACGGGTCTTGGCTGCGTGCTAGACCTGCTTGCCTGAGACCTGGCGTGGGTCGAAGGAGCATTCGAGGCTTTAGTCCAGACCGAACTGGCATCATCTCCAAGATGGCTGCTGCGGCCCCCGGCTCTCAAATCAATGACCTGACCAGTGCACCCGGCAAACAGGGCCTCGGGGTAGTGGTCGGTCGGCTTGGCAGGCATCACTAAATCGATGTGCTTTGGGGTATACCAAAGCACAATGGCCCTGTGTTTCTGAGCCTTTGACTCCTTGAAGACCATGGTTCCGAAGTTGGCGTCCCGGGGGATGACCAGCAGGCATACATCATAGATCCTGCTAAGGGCTTTGAGCTCCAACACCGAGCCGTAGGCTGATTCCTTCTCGGCCATGTCGAGGTACTTGGCAAAGCCCTCCTCCTTGGTCAGGTTGTCGGCGGCCAGCTTTTCCAGAGCCGGCCCGTACCCGTCCCACTCCTCGACGTACTGTGCCTGGTGCTTCCTCAGGTGAGCGTTTGCCCGGGCACGCAAATCCCGGTGGCAGTGCTCCGTTTTCTTTTTGCCGCTGAGCCAGGTGAGCCCTTGGGCGATGGCCCGGTACATGCATGAGCCGTCCTTGTCGATCTCAATGATTTTGCACCCCTCGGGGGCCTCGCGCTGGTTCAGGGCCCTATTCTGGGCTGGGGAAGTCTCCTTGCCCTTGTCGTCGAGGACGGCGGGCTGGTGCGCCTTGACAAGTTTTCCATCCAAGGGCGAGGCCGTGGCAGGAAGAAGTGGCACCGGGGCAGGCTTCAGGAAGTGCTGCTTGTTGCCCTGTGGTCTGTGAGGAGCAACCTGGGCCCAAAGAGTCATCTCGCCTGGTGTGTCCGTGCCATCGTCGACAGTAGCCTGCAATGGCACCACGTCTTTGTCTCCATATCGGTGCGTCCCTCGGAACCTGTAAAGGAACTCCCGGCCGGTCCGCCTGTTATGGATGAGGGTCACGGCATCGAAAGCCTGTGCCAAAACGGACTTCACCTCCTCAGGCCCCCAATCACCAGGAACATGAGGAAAATTCCAAACCCGAGCAATGGCTTGTGCCGGGTCTCGAGTGGTTCTGGCGCCGATTCGCCCACCCTGCGCAACCAAGCCCAACAAAGGCGACATGCGCAAGCCGCGCTCGTGGTAAGCACTTGCGGCCTCGTCAGTGCCCTTGGCCACGAGGCGGGTCCAAGAAGACGCCTTCTCTGCCGCTGGCAGCTAGGAGACTTGTCAAGTCCTTCTTCGGGATTCGGGCCTTCCCGAACAGCTGCCGGCCGGAACGGCCATGCGACTCCTCCAGCCAGGACCAGGTGTCGGAGAGGAGCACCTTCTGACCCGCAGCCCATTTGGCAATCGCCCGGGTCGGGTTCGTACGAAAAACCTTCCATTTCTCGGGGCTCAGGTAAGCCTCTGGAATGCGGATAGAGATGGTGCAGGTCTCGACCGGGGCCACCTTGACCGCAACAGCCTTGTGCCCGGCATACCCTGCAGCAGCCTTGCCCGCCGACTGGATCTGGACGGTCTTGGCCTGTCGGAAGCGAAGCATGTTGCCCACACGGCCTGGGATGCGAGTGGGCCCGTCTTTGGACAGCTCGATGAGCATGACACGGTGAGGCTTAGAAGTGCCACGCAGAATCGTGGCGACCTTCTCGAGCTCGGCCTTGGAAGCCATCACAACTGCCTCCAGGGTGGCATCAGCTGCCAGCTCGTCCAGCTTCTTGCCCACCCCTGTGTGGGGAACGATCGGAGCATCCCAGTCCTGAGCTCTGAGCTCGAAGGGCTCTGAGTCCCTTCTCGACACTTGTTGCCAGTCATCGGCATCCCCGTGCTCCCCGGTGGCCGGGGCATGTGCTGTGGAGGGAGCAGCGCTGTTGGCACCTGCCCCTTTGCCCTTGCGTGGTGGAGCGGTCGCGGCAGGAGTGCCACGGCCGCGGCCCGACTCAACGGTCGATGTCTCCGGCTGCTTGCGCTTGTTCTCCTTACCCGCCCCTTTGTGCTTCTTGGCCCGGGGCTCTCCTGACTCATGTTCCCGGCTGGCTGCCGGCCCTGGTCGGGTGGTCGCTGGCAGTTGGCTAGCCAAGGCTGACTCCACTGCTTTCCGAACCAACTCGGTGATCAAAGGCATCAGCTGAGCTGTCAAACCCTCAAGTAGACCCTCGAGTCCGGTGGGCCCACCTCCACAGCGCAGCAAAGGAATCTGTACCTGCAGGTCGCGTTCACGGCAGCTGCGCTCCGGCTGAGCATAGCCCAACTCTGGCAGGAGGCACACGGGTACCCCGAGGGGAGGGGGCCTAAACCCTACAGCGCAAGGCGGGGAGGGAGCAGGCTCACGCAATTCGGGGGGCCGTCGGCTTGAACCCGAGCTCGGGCGAAATAAGGCGGCCTGCGATGCATCCTGAGACACGGGTACCCCTAAGGGCAAGGACTTAGACCCAACTAGGGGGGAGAGGGGGCAGGCAAGGCCAGACACACGGGCCATCATCTCCTCCGTCTCCTCCGTCCCAGAAGTCCCAGTCATTCGGGCTGGCTGCTGGAGGCGGCGGTCCGCTCCAGTCTGCTTGGCTCGGGGTTGCCCCGGGCGATTCGTGAACTGTATCGTCTTGCTCCTTCCAAGGGCCGGGACTCTTGCAGGAAACAGGGGCCTCCAATGGAAGCCCAAAGGCATGGTACTCATCCCACAACATGCTGTAGCAAGGCCATTTCCACTTACTTCGGGTGGACAAGGTGGCCTTGACTCGGCGACACTTCTCATGGTAGATTTCTGCAGCCAGACGCAAAACCAAGCGTCTGCCCTCAAGGATATCTGGTTCCATCCTAACAGCGTGGCAACCCAATCCACACTCGTGATGGTTTCGCTGCATCCCCAAACTGCAGGAGTCTCCATTAAGTAGAATTTGCATCACACGATAACATCGACGCATGCGATAAGTCCAGCCTTGGCCTCCAGACGAGGGGGCCATGTCGACAGGCAAAGAATTAGCCCTCCCCTTTGGGGGAGAAGGTTACCAGCTCAGCCGCGGGGAGGCTTCTTTCTTGAGCCATACAACTCAGGACGAGTGAAACCACTTCGGCCCAGCCACATGCCACTTCTTTGCCTGTGAGAGTCATTGCATCCGGAGTCTGGGGCTTTGCCTGCAGAGCTGGGCCAGTGTTATGGCTATTTCGAAAACTGAGACAACAAGAGTATGCCACAAAGTACTGCTTCAAAGGAACAGAAATCCTTAACCCTATGCCCGAGCACAACCATTGGGGTGGTTCTGTAAAGCAGGGTCGCAGCTAAGGTCTCTTTAATACGGGTGCCGTACCAAAAAGGGAGCCTACTTTCAATTAACCACCCATTGGTTGTCTTACCCGAAGACGCTCGACACTTGACCAGGCCATCCTGGGATATGATAAGGGCCTGTGTCGTTGCAACAGGTTCCGTTCAAAGGCTTCTATAAGGGTTCCTTCTATGGGTGCTATGAGGGGTCAGTATAGTGGCAGTTCTATTTAAAAAACAAGCTTTTGGTGACATATTCTACCGAAATTCGGCAAGCTAAAATCAAGACTATTCAGCTCTCCGACCCTCTGTTCAGCTTTCGACTACGGCTTGTGCATCCTTCAACTCTTCGGGTTCTTCTAACAGGGTGTGGGGGCTGGTGTGCTTGGATTTGGCAAAGACCAGGTCGACCAACCCTGGGCAAACTCGGAAAGGATCTATGACGAAGTCAAAGGAAACACCTTAGTCAGTGTCCCTTTGCCACGACGGCTTCTTGTACTTCGTATGCTTGCATCTAGGATCCGAGGATTTCAGGCTCATATTCAGAATCCCTGGATTTGCTGTTTTCTGACATAATCGCCTGCACAGAGCTTCTTGCAAACTGTGTCTTCTTGTGGATGAAGCACACCTGATCTGTGATCTGAGCAATTTTGTATCCTAGCCGCAGAAGAACGTTAGCCTGTGGCCTGGAGGGAGTTGAAGCTTCAGTTTGACATCGCATCTAATTTCAGCCGTGTGCGCTTTGTGCGCATGGCTGCAGGGACCGCGACGTCGGGTGTGCATTCACTGTTTAGGCGAAGCTTGAGGTTATGGATGCCTAACCTATCTGCCCTGTAGACATCTGCAGCCCGGCCTCTCTATGCTGACAGCTGTCACTAAAATCCAAAGATAGTAGAATCAAAACCTGCGGTCCCCTTGTTGCACAGCCTGGGACGCACCGAGCAGTTTTTGCTCCGTCCGGTCGCGGGACAGAGGCCTTTCCATTTTCAGGGTGCTACCTATAGTCTCCATTGTAGTTCCTTTTTGGATTTAAGCAGCTGTTGTTGGTTAGGACGGTTAGGAGCCGAACAACCAAAAGCGAAACTGCAATGGAGACCAAAGGTAGGCGGTAGGGTGTAGAGTTTCGGGTTCTAGCTGGTGGGCTCTTGGATCAAGGAAGGGGCCATAGGTTTGGACTCTTGGTTTCGCGCAAGGCTTTCAAGGGTTCACAACGACACGTCCACTCATCGAACTGGGAAGTTCCCGAATCCCAGAAGTAGAGTCAGCTAGAGCGAGCCTGCATGTTCTAAAGACGGCCCACTTCCAAGATAGGGTCACGGGTTAAGTTTGCACAGAATCTCAGGCGCTTTGGACACAAAGCAGACTTCTGCATCCCTTGGCAAACTTGCCCAAGGCCGCCTTCTTAATACCGACTCACAACTAAACTGACTTGTTAGGCCAAGCTGTCCACATGATTGTGGCCATGCAGTGCCAAAAAGCATCCTTCGTGAGATTCAGTCGGGTGGCCATGGCAGGCGGATTTCCGCTGCCGGGGTCCTCTTGAAATTGCTCCCTAAACCCGGTACCCTGAACCTTAAATTTTAAACCATAACTTATCATAAGCCCAATCCGAATCCTATACCCTAAATCCTAAACCCTAAGGGTCTAAGTCGTGCTTCAATGGTTCACGGGCTGCCGTCAGCAGCAACCGCCCATGACTTGCCAGGCGCCGTTACGCCCGATACGTACTACCGCCGAGCTTCCAGTGACTATAAGCCCCTTGGACTCAACAACTGCGAGACTCTTTTTTCACAAGCCCTTGCACAAAACACAGAAGGGAGATGATCCTTCATCAGGCGTCATAAATATACAAAAGTGAGATGGTCATTTAAAGGAACACCCCGGTGAAGTGGCGAAGCCTCCACTAGAGGTCTGGCAGAGGCGTGGTGACTTATTGCCAGTACTGCTGGGGTAACCTTCGGTGCAAACCCAAGGCGAGTTCAAAAGGGGGGGGGGGGTACATGTAGGAAAGGCTTTAGAGCGAAGCTTCACCTGGGTTAACTCGCTGGGGCTTCTGGTAAATGTCAGGTGACCCTCGCCTTACACAGAGAGCGAAAGGTGTGCACACATACTGCTAAGATCGAACACAATCCAAATCTGCAAGCCCTATCCATGCCCGCGAGAATCAGCATTGTAACACACACGCTGGGATGGTTCATCCGAGAATAGCTTCGGACACTGGGCTCTTGGCTAGAAGCTCACAAACTCCTCGGTTTCACTGTTGATTCTGGACGCTCCTCAGCGAAGCAAAACAGGCCGAGAAACCCTAGGCCCAGGACAGAAAACCTGGCACCAGAAAGCCGCACAGACTTAAGCCCTCTGACACCCTATGCCCTGAACGGGCCATGCCGGAACCCTTTTTGCAACAGGCCTCGTTGTCCAGCAGCCCGGTCTAGCCAAGCACACATTCCTCTAACCTACAGCTAACCCTAAACCCTAAACCCACTTGATCTCCTGACCCGAAGAATCTCGAAGTGACGATTTGTGTTTTACAGGGTGTAGGCTTTCGCGTTTAGGGCTGCTATCAGGGTGAGTATACGGGTTACTCTTTGGGGCGTCTCTGGGGTTTGGAGATGATTCCAGTGGAGTATAGGGTTTCAAAGTCAACCCTAAGCCCACAAGTCTGAATCCCATCTCTCAACAGTAACCCTTATAGAACCCCTGATCGAAGCCCTTACTGGAACCCTGCATAATCTAAAACCTTATAAATAGCACGCCTTAGAATCAGCGAAGATGGTGCCCATCTTTTCTGCTACTGGGGCGGCCTCCGCCTGCCTGGGGCCTTGCGTCGGTTTAGGTTTAGGGCAACCCCTCAACCAGACTCACACTGTTATATATATATATACACACATATCCACATCATGTAACTATAAAGTTTCATTTATACTGTCGAGTCTACAAGCGCAACGCGCATTAGACAAGTTTGGTTAAAGTTGGAAGACCTTAGGGGTAAGGCCGGGTCTACCTGGACCCGAAAACACCTACCTTCCAAGACTTAGACAATCAACAAAAGGTAGGTTATTTAGATTCAGGCAGGGTTTGGGACCCCCTCCCCGCAAACTCCCCCGAAACCCGAAACCCTAAACCCCCTTCCACCCCAACTGAGCCATCGTCCAGGTGGGCTGGGTGGTACACATTGCTCGGCAAGAATCCGAAATCCTGGCCACCACAGGTCTCTTAGGGTTTAGGGTTTAGGCTACCGCAGGTGTGTTAAGAGCAAGCACGCATTCCAGGAACAAGTCTCTGAGAACAACGGTTTTTGGGTTTAGGGTTTAGGCCAAGCCAAACCTGGTCCCAAACCTTACCCTAAACACCCTACGTCTTCAACCCTGAACTCAAACTCCAAAGTCCAGGCTCAATCGCCTATGTCCCAACCTTTGGGACTGCCCTAAGGGTTCCAGGGATCTTTAGGGGCTCCTCTAGAAGCCTGTCCACCCCGAAACCCTGCCCTGCGGGCAGCTCCATCCACTCTCAAGTTTGGCAAGCACAAGCCAGCTGTAGGCAAGAAACGATCCTCTATCTCATAGCTTCCTCCTGCCTTACATACATATGGGTAGTTTTCTAAAGTAGGGTCCCTTTTGGGGATGCTTTTTTATAAGGGTGCCGTACTATATTGGGGACCTAAAACGGGGACCCTAACCTAGAGAACTACCCATATCCTGCAAAGCTAAACTGACCGGAGAGTGATCGTTCAAGGCGCGGGTCCTTTCTGCAGCTTCTCCACCTTTCTCATCATGCCCTGCTGCTCTTTTATAACTTTCCTGGGAATCAGAGCTGATCCGACAGGCAAAGCTTACAGCGTAGTTTTGAGGGTTTCAGCACTCACAACTGGGACAAGCCTGGCGAGGCTTCGAGTACGTCGGTTAGCACATTGGCTGGGACAGCCTATTCACCATCCTAAAACAGTCCGAGACCAATTCAGATCCCACACCACAGGAACATCTGCACACTCTATCCACCTCAAGTTTAGGGTCTGGGCATGTCTATTGCTTAAGCTCGAGGAGTCTAGGCTTTAGGGTTTAAAGTTCAAGATTTGAACTTTCGATGGGGACTTGCCACCTTCCTTTCTCGAAGCCCCTACAAGCTCGACGAGACCACAAAGCTCGATTTACGTCTGACTACAACCCGAAAAAATCCCTGACTGAGGGCCGGGTTCAAGCTTTCTGGATTTCTGAGTGTCGCAACCTTGAGTATGTCGGGAGTGCAAAATCAATTCACTCTAATGCATTTAGTACATGAGCAGACAAGAGGCGGACAAAACACACACCCACCCACACACACACACACACAAACTATATATATATATATACATACCTATACCAATGGAAGGAACGAAGACGCTCCTGTGCCTGAGTGTCGCACTTCTGCGTATTCTTCTATCTTCACCAAGCCCCCTTAAACCCCTAAACTAAGCGCTGAGCAACCCTAATCCCTCTGCCCAGTGTGTCACTCTGTGCCAGCCGTGCTTCTGAAGGTCAAGGCTTTTGGCCGTACCTGCACATCAGCAAACCTATATGAAACCCATTCGGGTTTAGGTATAGGTTTGTGTGAAGGGGTGTTGGTGCATCCCGCCGAGCACGGACAGTGCCTGCCCCTGCACCCTAAACCCGAAGACCAAGAATCTGAAAGGGAGCGGACCACCTTTACGAAGTGCTTTGACGCGAATCCTTGAATCTCCGACGGTCCCGACTCCGACAACGACTCTGTTTAAGGTACAAGTAGGGGTCTTCTTTGGGCGGTATTTCAACTATGTTGCATTAAGGACTGGAAGGGGATCTCATTATGAATTGTTCCGGCCTCTGTCTTGAGGTCTTATGTTCAAAAGCTCGGAAGAGAAGCCTCCTCTGCCTCAACTCATGGGCTGAAGATTCAGGGATCTGACTTAGTTGGAATTTTGCATAAACTTGAAGAACACCATGTCCTCAGATCATGTCGAGTGAGGCCTTGCAGCTTTGCCACACCAAGTACCAACTGCTCTGCAGTGAGTCCACCGCTCTTGTCTTTGGCATTGTCCTGCAGAAAACCGGCTTGGGTTTCGAGATTTCGGTCCTCGAATTGCTGAGGGATTGGTTGTCAGGCAACTTCCCAGATTTACCCCTAAACCCGCTTCACAAGGGATTCGACTGCACTCCAACACCCTGAGTACTAAATCCTCAGCCCTAAAGCTCCACTCTTCGCCTAAAGAGCCTTACGAAAGGAAGCGATACGGGAACTCATGTGACGACAGGATGAGAGGTCATCGATGTTTCGGGCTTTCTTGAAAACACCGGGCACCCGTTTAACAAGCTAGGGCAGCTAGGGCACTCAGTCTTCGAAACTCCGCGTCATTGAGCTTGTATCCCAAAACTTTCTACAAACCATGAACCCCAACCCTAAACCCTAAACCCCAACCCCAGGTCCCGAACACAAAACTTCAACGGCCGCGCATATCACAAAGGCCCTCAGCGCAGAAATTACTGGCCATATGCGTGCCCAAAGTATGCCAAACCCGTCCCTTCATAAGGGTAGATCAAAAGGGCCCTCAAAAACGGAGAACTTACTTGTCAGGTCTGCATTGCCCAGCATAATCTAAAGATTGTATACTGTATGTAGCATTGTGAAGAAGAAAAGTTCAAACCTCATATTCCAAACCATGAGTTTTGTTCGACACAAAGCACGACCAACGAAACGATATTTGCGATGGTAGGCAACCATGTGAATATAGAGAACAATAACGAAAACGACGGAGTGACCATGCATACTTCGTCAGCCAGAACTCGAAGCCAAACATGACAATTCCCCAAGCACATGACGAACATGAGGGTCATGCCTTGTCTGCGAGTGGTGTTGACCCCATGTACTCTAAGGATCAAAAACCGAATCTGAAGCCCTCTGACTGTAAGCCAGAGCACCTAAGCTGGCCACAGAGCCTTCCGTGTTCAGTAGGTATCGCCTCGTAAAGCCTTCAATCCATTCCCGAGGTAGACCACGGACCAAGCCCCAACCTCGCCAACTGTATCATCCGGTTTTTGCAACCCTCCTTCCCTCCCTTCCCTCCCCTCCCCTCCCTCCCTCCCTCCCTCCCTATCTATCTATGTATAAATATATAATATAGTATAATATAATATTATGTTATATTATATATATATCTCTCTCTCTCTCTCTGTCTCTCTCCGTCTCTGTCTCTCTCAGTCTCGAAGCGTCAGCTGCGTGTTGGTAGGCAAGCAACTATGCCGCCTTCCCTGTCGCTACAAAAGAAGATGTAACAATGTAACAAAACAGCTGTGCCAACGATAATTTATGTTGAAGACCGTTTAGGCTAAACATCTTCCTCATCCCAAAACCCCAAAACTCGTAAACCCTTAAGCCCTTTTTTTGGATCTGGACTTGTGCAAAAAGCCCCAAACCCTTCAACCCTTAAACTCTTAAACCCCCAAGCCCTGAACCCCTTCTACAGTAAATCACCCACTTCTTTCAAACTCACATCCGAGGGCTCTCCCTCCTGCAAGAGGTCCCAGGCTTCACCGACATCCTGGATGTCCTGCGTCTCTTAAGGTTATAAGGTTTTTTCTAGGGTTTAGGGTGTTTGGGGTTTGAGTTTGAGGATGTAGGCATTGGGATTTCGGGTTTTAGGGCTTCGGATTTAGGGCTGTCAACTCGGTCGAGCGAGGCGAAGACTTCAGGCGACGACGACAACAATAACGACTTCTTCGGGTATAAGATTTCGGGGCCTGGGGGTTTAGGTCCTTTCAACAAATATTTTGCAAATCGACAAACAGCTCGATTATGACCCACTGAATACTGAAGCCAAGAAGCTAAAATTAAGCTTCGCCGCATTCGAGTTTTGGGCTCGCAAATAGACGGTGCAGCATTCGGGTCTGGGCTGGCAGACAGAGGACGCCGCAGCATGTTGGGAATGGACCACCGAAACCCCCCCCCCCCCCACAATTTTCAGCTCAATGCGTGCGATCGCTGCTAGAATTGAATGCAATAGCTGATTTTACTCTGTTGCTTTCAATATCGGCGACGACAAAGGGGCGATAGCTAGAGCCTCTGCAGCTATCCGTGACATGGCAGCAAGTTGGTCCCAGAAGGATCTGGGCTGGGGTTTACGGTTTGCAAGG
>CAJNJA010059807.1:22314-46124 GCA_905231915.1 Symbiodinium necroappetens
CGTCGTCGGGCTTCTTCAGGAAACCAGGATGACTATAGTCGAGACAGCTATGGACCGTAGCTCTCGACACATTCAGCGAAGTGGTTTGGCAGGCTGAGCATAAAAGCTCAAGTCCTGAAGCCATACAGTTCTCCAGCTGCCTACAACGAGTGCTTTCAATCGAAGGCACCATGCACAACAAGGAAGGTTGTTTGACTGAACCACAGCCGGAAGTGTGAACCAAAATGCGCACGGCCCCGTGGCGGGAGCACGATTTCGCACGGGACCGCAGTGTGAATCCACCTCATCAACGTCACGAGCGGAATATCTTGGATGTTGCAATGACAGGAAGGGGGCATTGAACAAACATGCAACTTTGGTCGAAGATGTGCACCGCGCCACAGCTGACAGCCGATTCCACTTGACACTTGCCCTGTGCGCCTGAGCCGACAGCAAGCGAGTCACTTTACCCCCAACGTGAGGACACGGTAATCAAAACTCCAAACCCTTAACTACAATCAAGGCCACACACCCCGCACCTGCAACCCTCAAAGACACTCGCTCTTATCCCACCCTGAAATTCCGATAGCCCGAACCCCACACCCTGACCCTAGAAGCCTGAACCCTAAACCCCCCCAAAAACCTAAATGAAAACGCCAAAATCCCCAACCCTAAACCCCAAACCCAAAACGCCTAACCCTCTCTCTCTCTCCCCCAGGCCTTCGAAACATCCAAACCCTACCTCAAGCTACCATATCCTACCTTTTTGTAGGTTCTTATTACAAACCCTAATATGGATTGTATAGGGACCCTACAAAAAAGGTAGGTTTCGGTAGTTCAAGGTAAGCCCTAAAAACCCAACAAGTCCAGCTCCATGGCCCCGAGCCAGGCTTTGAGCTCATTATCCGCCACGATCTCCTCTTGCGGCGGGGTTTTAGGGTTTAGGGTTTAGGGCGGGTTGAGGGGTTCAGGGTGTAGGGGTTTTGGATTTAGGGGTTTAGGGTTTAGTTTTGGGTCTTTTCTATAAGGTATGCGATAAGGTTTTTTGTTAATCTTTAAAGTGGGTTTGAATCAAGGGGGTTTTAGAATTTTAGAGATTGTGTTGTGGTGAGAGCTTCGTCTCGTCTTGGGTTTAGGTTTAACATCGTTGCGGTTTCACGGTCTCAAAAACTCGTAGTTGTCGTTACAAGCACCTGGCGCAAACCCTTTTGCGCAAACCCTGCACCCTAAACCCAAATAAAAGAACTGACTGCGAAGGAACGCATGCGCTTTGGCTCTCCAAGCTCGCTCGCCTCGACCTGAATATAGCAGATTTAGTATCCGGGCACAAGTATATGTGTCTTTCCCCCTTTGTATGAAACATATTATGTTTTATAGTGATAAAGCCAAGAAAGATCGCAATGATAACAGCAACAACAACAACAACAGCAACAACAGCAACAGCAACGGCAACGGGCAGCGGCAACGGCAACTGTACCACCGCCGCCACCACCACCACCACCACCAATAATAATAATGATAATAATAATAATAACATTACTATACTATCTCTGTAACAAGGACCTGAACCGTTTTCGGCTTGTCTTGTTCTCTGTGCATCCTACGTTTTCTCATCTAGGGGCTTTCAGGGCGCCTGGAACTCCTGCAGGTCAATGCGCCCATCTTCTGACGTATCGGCCTTCAGGTCATGGGCTCAATGGGTTTTAGAGTTATAAACCCCTAAACCTGATACTACACCCTAAACCGAACTCTATAAGAACAATAACTGATGACTTGAGGCCTATGGGAGTTTAAGGGTTTGGGGTGATTTCTGGGATTCGCGTTTAACGATAACACGTCTGCTCCACATTGTTGGTGAATAACAAGACAGTACTGTAAGATCCACATAGAACCACCACCTACATAAGGCTGAAATGGGATGCACAAAACAGCTATACTAATCATCCTTCTGACGGCAGAGTCACAAGCTAACATACCAGCACTAGCAGTCTTACGTACAGGAAGGTCGACTTCTCGGCCAGATGGTAGCGACAGTTGCCTCCTCGAAAAGGAGCTGCATCTTTCGAATGTGATTTTGCATGGCTTTCTGCTTCGTCCGCATCATGATTGTGTCCTCAGCTCTGTCGAGAATCACAAAGGCGAGCCAGCAGGGGTCAGCGGCAGGCTGCGTGGAGTTGCGCGGAAAGTACGGCTTAGTGCTTAGGGCTCCGCAGCCGAAGTCGAGCCGAGCGTCGTCGTACGAGGCCACTTTGAAGGTCTCCTGCATTAGCACGCCTGGCAAGGGAGAGCAGACGTGCAGCTCATTCTGCAATCAACAAGCATATCTCCGCGAAGAACCACCCACCTGTGAGCCGGCGACCGGCTACAGACCGTGCTTGCAGGGCTGTGAGGCACTGGAGGGCTGTGATCTGATATGCAATTGAAGGTGTAAAGTCCAGGAGTTGTTCTGTTGTTCTGGCCACCCTTTGCCGCTACTGGCAAGGACGAGCCCGCATGGCAAGAGGAGTTTGGGGTTTAGGATTTAACTTGCTTGTGAGCTGTTTCTCGACGGAGATGCCAACGACAGAAGGGATCCGGCCACTATCTGTGGACACTACCTGGGTTCTGCAGCACGGACACCCGTGACTATCTAAAAGAATACTTACAATGGTGTTGGGTTTAGGGAAGTTTAGGGACTTCAGGTGGTTTTTGCCCATCTTTGTATCAATGCATGCCCTGCCCAATGCTTTCAAGGAGCCGTTGATGACGCCAATCACAGCGAAGCCCATGGTGACTTTGTGGACCAGGAAGAATATCATAAACCACTCGGATACCTAGGGTTTAGGATTTAGGGTATAGGGGATGAGGACGAGGCTCCAAAGAACTCGGGGGTCTTCCTTTACGCTTTGGCTCGGGCTCTTTTCCCATCGGCAACCGCATTTTGAAATGGGGTGGTTCGGGTATTTTAGGTCTGAATGTTCAACATATGGGGGTTTCTGAAAATAGGGGACCCTAATGTACCCTAAAAAGTAGAATCCTTAGTATAAGCACCCTAGAATAAGGTACCCCTAATTTCCGGAAACTCCCATATGGTGTAAGAGTTGAAAATCCGACGACTTCTGACCAAAAGCCCCAGGCCCTAGACCCGCAACACGAAAAAGCAAAAAATGACCCAACAATGACACAATCCCCCCGAATGGAAGGATCAACGCCACAGTCGGGAAGGCTTGCAAGTTGGGGGCCTCTTGCATCAACGGCATATGAAAAAAGCTCCTTCTGATGGAAGCCAAGGCATGAATGATGAGACTTAGATAGGTTTAAGGGTCGTGTAGTAATCTTGTTGAACTAGGTTCCAGTGTGGATTTTTTTGCACGGATGTTATTGTAGGGCTGATGTAACAAGGTTTGGGGGCTTGTCCCTTTCAATCCTGCCTTTCACGCGATGGAGTGGCCTTAGTGCCATAAGCCTGCATGGAAGCTGCTTTGACGGCTCAGCCCTTGCCGTGCTTCACGGCGTCAGAACCGCCTCGCGCTCCAAAGAATAAAAAGCGAGTCTCATTACCCAAATCCTCAAATCGAACAAGCAGCCGTAGAAGGTTTTCATACAATCTCTGCAGAAGTCCTCTAAACCCTAAACCCTGAACCGTCTACAGACCCCAACCTTAGCCCCATGGCTTCCAGAGGCTCATGACCAGTGCCAGGGAACATTCTCGGTCAGAACGCGGCAGACTGGAGGCCAGTTGGCCTGAATGTACAGTAGTACAGTCTGGTATTATAGTGTTATAGCATAGTATGAAACGCTTGAATAGTTTAGCACCGTTTAGCTTAGTACAATATCATGTAGTAGAAGATCGAGAATAATATGATATGGCATCGCAAAAATGTATTATAATCGAGGAGAGTGTCTTCGAAAGCTTTTTGGTTTGTACTCACTCTCGGTTGTCTTTGCGGGCTTAAGGGTTCAGGGTTTCAGAAAGTTGGAATGCCAGGGCTTTTGACTCTGGCCCTTGGCGTCAATGTATCCATATGGTATATACTGTGGCCGTAAAGTACCTATACACTTAAGGCCTATCGGTATATACTATATGGGCACATGGACCCTTAGGGTAGTATCTCGGGACCTATAAACCATCTAGGGTCGGCCGTTTGCGGCTTTGGGGCTCGAAGGTGTTTGGGGCTGCAGACCTTCACCCTGCGAGCCTGAAGCGCAAGCCTTTCCAGCCTTCAGAACAGATTTTCTTACATAACATTATATTATATGACCTTCCAATAGTTACATTCTAACGTGCTAAAACCTTATGGCATTTTAACTTGTTATATAATGTTGTATGATGTTTCACTCATGTCATAGTATATCATACCATAGTATACCATATCATATCATATGTTAGTATCGTACGAAAATATAGTGTATGACGCTCTGCTATATTTTTTCATGCTATGATGAATACATTCTGTTAGATTAAAATAAGTGACAAAATTTTGTGTTATTGTAAAATAGCACATAACAAAATATAACAACATGTAACATGTACAATAAAGTATAATAACAAGTAAGTGATATTACATTACGTTATCATGTCAAGGGTCTGGGGATTTACGGTATCGCGCCTATCCTTGGAACAAGATTTGCAGGAGAGGATCCTGCTGTTTAGAACAGCCCGGCAGCCGGTTGCTCGAAACTACCCCATACCCTGAAGAACATCACCTGAGATGGGAGTGGCTCATTCGACAAGCCTACATAAAATTATGGCATACACCCCGTTCCACACCTGTCACATCCATATTTACAAAATTGTGACGTCAGGTCAGGCTGCTTGGGCTTACCACAACTCGCGTTCAAAAGGTCCTGCAGTTCAGGGAACTGTATCTTAAGGTAGTTCGTCATTTCGCCCATCAGTACTATATTGGTAGCACGACTCCTGTTAAAGTGTGAGCCTCGGCAATGTCGTGAACACTATAAGAACCATCCACACCGTCACACGTTCGCATCAATGATGCCAACAGCAGAAGTGCCTTTTGCATCGGGGCGTGTCTTAACAATCGATGTTCACGAGAATGGTGGCGTAAAGGCGTAAAGGTGGTAGCAAAATGAGAATACCCCGTCTTGTCTACGTACCGACCGACCGAACGACCGGCCGGATACCGACAAATATCGACCCTACCTGCCTAAGAACCTACCTACTTGCCCGCCTACCTGCTAATATGCATGCATTCATGCATACATACATGCCTATCAGGCCGTGGGCGGCCCGAAGCAAGTCTCAGGACAAGCAGCGAGAGTGATCTCGAACATCGTCAGCAACGAGCGCGAGAAGGTTCCGAAGTAGGTGTAGACCTCGACAAGAGAGGGTGTCTCGCGGGCATGGGCCACGGTGGAAGTGGAGATATTGCTTGGGTAGGAAGAATGGTGTTTCCGCATTCGATGCAGCCATGACAGGATGAAAGGACATGCTAGGTCGCACAGACCACGCTTCCTCCCTTCTTCCAGGATGGAGGTTTCGGGTCTCCAGTTGCGCAGACGGGAGGTTTCTCGAATTGCAGGTATCCGTTGTAAGCTTCTGTTGATTCAGGGTTTAGGGTGTAGAGCACTTTGGGGTTTGGGATGTTGGGACTTGCGGCATGCGCATCTGTGAAAACAAGTGTTTTTTTTTTCTGTTTGGTCGTCCCACCAAGTAGGCTTGGCAATCAGTGTAGGGGCCAGGCTGGGCGGCCAACCTCAGTTAATTACCGTGACCAGGCTTTGTCCGAGAAGCAATCTCTTGTTGATCCTTCACGAACTCATCCTGAGCTGCTGGGGTTTCTGCACTGGTGTTCCTGTTAGCCTGCTCCACAGGGATGCAGACTTATCCGTGGAAGGGAGTTGTCAAATCTCATTCAGACAGGTGCTGCTCCTCCCGTGCGAGTACTGTCAGGGTACCTGTTGCCTCATTGTTGTATCGATGGTTCCAGTTGTGTAAGAGGCAAGCATCAGTGGAGACGCTGTCGGAGAAGTAAAAGCCATAAAGGAGCTGGTTGAAGACCTCAGCATCACAGGGCTTCTCGGATGATTCAGGTCAGAACACGCGATGGCCTTCGCGCTGACCCAAAGACCCGCGATCCCACTATCGCTGCTGCCATAATCACCACCACCACAACCGCCACCACTACCGGCAACAACGCCAATATCAGCAGCGACAGAGGCAACAGCAGCAGCAACAGCATCCACAGCAACAGGAAACACAGACAACCAACAACAACAGCAACAACAACAACAACAACAATTACAATTTGCAATTGGACGCGGTGCGAGCGGACTCAGCACATAGCGGGCAGTTACCGCTCTGGCACTCTCTAGTCTCTAAAGTGAAACCTGAGTATGTTCATGACAGCTTGATCTGCACTTGCTAGCTAGTGGAACAACCACAACAACAACAGCAACAACAACAATCAAGCGACAAGCACAATTGTTTCTCAACAGACTGGTTAGCGGCTAGCCATCATGATGATGAGAGGTCATAACACTTCTCATGAAGATCCGTCACGCCAGTTTCTACAGCCACCCTTACGCTGAGTGCTCTCCGTATCGCCAGTACTGCTACCACTGGAACCGGCACGGTGATTGTTCCTGTCCATGCCGAAGGAACAGCGAACCACCATCAACATCGCAATAATCAGTCATAATCTTCCCAAACAAGATGCTCCCTGCTTGATGATGCTCGTGATGATGAGGGTAAACAACTGAAAACCTGAAGAGTCATATGCAGGCACATCAAACAAGACAAAGGGGAGTCTTCAGCATTGTCACCACCATCGACACCAACTTCACCGTGGACGCTAGACCTCCTCAGTACCATAAACGGCATCATGTCACCTTGATCCTGAGCTTATTCTTTCCATCCTTAGCATTCTTTTGCTGTGAATGCTGCTGGTCGCGAGCTTCTGGGCTCCGGGCCAAAGCAAACAGCATCTGGATCAGAAAGAGCCTCGCTGCGCCAAGGATCACCGCGAGAAGACCATAAGCCCCAAACCCGCCAACCCAGAAGCCGCTGGTCTCCATGGATAATTAGCTAGCGGAACACGGAATAGCCCACACAAGGGCGAAAACTCGTGCTACTGACTAATATGCCTTTTTTTGCCTGAAACGTCACGCCCAAACCGTCAAACATCTATGCTAAACTGCTAAACCCCAACACCAAACCCAGAGCTCGTCCAAATATCATTACATCTATCATGCATACATATATATATACATACATACACACACACATATATATATATACATACATACAATATGTATACACCGCCCCACACACACACACACTAAGATTTCTCTGCAAAGCCCGAGAGGCAGCGCCGCGGTCCAACCGAGGATTCCGGAGCTGCTGCGGATGGCTGTGGACATGAGGTACAGCGAGTCGAACCTCGAATTAGGGTTTGCGGTTTAGGAACCTCTGAATGATTCCTAATCAGAGTCTAGGGTTTATAAGGGGTAGAAAGAATTGATGGCTTTTCTAGTTTCATCCCTCTTGCCCATAAACCGCTGGTTGCTTCGAAGGCACTGCTGTATCCGACGCACCAGCCGCAACAATCGGAAAAGCCGAATCAATCTTGCGAGGCGCAACACCTGGCAGGCTGGGAGGTGTGTCACTGTGTTTACTACTCTAGGGTGCAAGGGTCTAAGGGGTTTAGGGTCCAGGGTATTATGGTTTGGGGATTTACGTTTTGATCGGTTTTTGAGTGCTTAGGAATTTGTAAAGCTCAAGGGTTCCAGATTTCAAGTGTTAGGGCTTATTGCGTTCATGGTTTTAGTAGTACTGGGTTCAATATCTAAGGGTTTCGGACATTCAAGTTCCCTTTGACAGGATTAAGATGCTTGAAAGCTGCAGCGAGACCAGCATGTCACTGCAAGCAAAAAGTTTATGTCATTTCTCCACGAACATTACTGTTCCAGCGCAAGCCCCAAAATGTGCAGGAGCACATCTCAGGATCAAGCCCAACATACTCAAGAACTATTCCCGAGCACCCCTCAGGCTCTCTCACATGACACAAAACACGACTCGCATCCAACATATGCACCACACTGTGGTGGGATCACGACGGCCAACCTTGGGAGATTACAAACCTATTCTAGCAGGGCGGGACGGCGAGACATCGCGAAGGAGATATCAAGAGCTTCATAGTGTAGCCATCTTAGGATTTCGCGACTTCGAGGACTTGAGGGTGCGACAGCCGAAATGAGCACAGGACTGTGGCGTGGACACGAGTTCCACTCAACGGGCCCCTATGTACGCTAGAGGCACAACTCGAGGAAACACATCCAAATCCTTATCGAACCCTTTAAACCCCAGCTGTATACATATCGGCCTGCGAGTTCACCGGCAGCCTTTCTTCGAAGGCTTGGCCAAGGATCCTGGGTTTAGGGTTTCGGATGTATAGACTACTTTACAGAGCTTGTAGGGTGTAGCAGCATTTAGGGCCACTTGCCCAAGTGGTGGGGTGGGATTTGGGCAAGCACCACCTGGACGATTCATGACGCATGATGTGTAAGCTTGGACCCTGGCATGTCTCTGACTTCCGCAACAACAAAGTCCAAAACCCTGAAGATCTTGAGCTGGTCAAGTAGACATGTCTTGACCCTGCAGCTGTTCAATTCCGAGAAGTTCCACGGTGATGTAAGGCGGGCACCAGACGAGCACGATGACCTGAAGGGTTTGATTGTCGCAAAAGGTTTTTGGTCCTTCCCAACTCGGCAGACAGGTCTTCAGGGTTGCGACAGTCTGGGATTTGGGTTTCAGAAACACGGGGGCTGAGGCATGGGATAAATATAAACAGGCGTTGGTCATGTTGAGACGGCCTCTCTAGGCCGGCATTCATCTGAGTCCGTAAAGGCTCAAGGGCATGAGGGTTTTGGGTCTGGCTACGGCTTGTAGGTAGGGTTTCAGCACTCACATCTAGGACAAGCCAGGCGAGGTAGGGTTTAGGGTTTAGGGTTTAGGAGAGGGTATGTTGAGCATGCGGCGATGCTGGTCGTCCAGTGTCATTTTCAAGCTTCTGGGGCTGCTATGAACCTCAGGGTTTAGTGCTTGGCGGCCACTGCGCTTTGCTCGCCAGGTGGTCCAGAACTCATAACCATAGTATATGATACATAATGTATAATACACAACGTATAACACGTAATATAATAGGTTATATACTTTTTTACCATGTACGATATAGCATCTACGATATACCACATACTATATACCATAAAATAGGACATAACCGAACCTACTTAGGGAATCTTTCCAGGAAATAAACACAGACCAGTTGCCAAGTCGAGCCAGTTCCAGGCTCCGCAGAAGAAGAGGTGCTGTCCTTATGGGGTTGGGGGCAAAGGGCTTCGAAAAGAAACAAGTAGCCACACGATCGGGGTATATAATATGTGGCCTTACCGATTGGAATGTGGCTGCCGGACACCTTATGGTGTAATATGGCGTGATTACATAGAGACTATCAAGGGATGGTAGTACCCATTCTTCAATCCCCGATATTAATGCCTAAACCCTAAACCCTAATCCCTAAGCCGAAGCCCTAAAACCCTAAACCCTAAACCCCAAACCCTACACCCTAAACCCTAAACCCGCTGCATGTACAGGTCCCTGCTGATGCATCTTCTTCACACGCAGATGCTGTCGCCAGCCGTCTGAGGGCGCTCTTGGACGAGGGTTCGACGGCTATGGCGACTTAGGGTTCCTGAAGTTCTTTTGCACTCCGATGGGCCCACCGAAGACACGGCTTAGGGCTTAGGGTTTAAAAGCTTTAGGGTTTAGGGCTTAGGGCTTAAAAGCTTTAGGGTTTAGCCCAAACTGAAACTCCTACCCCCGCGGAGGAGGTGCTCAATGCCGTCTGCAACACGCGGGACACATCCAGCACAGTCTAAAGGAAGCGCGCACCTGAACTATGCTATGAGACTGTTAGATGATTGAGATGCTAAAACCTCATAAATCATTGTTGTAATACTGTGCACTATACTAACATTCCTATTGTCGTCAGTGCTCGTGTTGCTATCCCTAAACCCTAAACCGGGTTTAGGGTTTAGGATTATTTAATCGCCAACTTTGCCTCCACGCTTCGGACCATGAGCCTTAGGACGACTTCCACTGTGAAGACACACCCGAAGATCATCTCCAGGACATAGAAGATACTATCCTTGGATTAGGTTTTAGGGTTCCGGGCGTACGCTTTAAGGGTTTAGGGTTATAAGTTATAAGGGTTTAGGGAGATTAGGGCCAGGTTCAGAAGTTTGGCGTTGGAGCTTCTCAGGTGAAGGTTCAATCTGCATGATTGCGGGTTCTAGAAGGAGGCCGGGTTCGATTCCACGTTTGACCCTCTTGGAGATTCGCTACTTTCAGACATCTTTTGCCATCCATCACTAAAGCCTAAACCCTATAAGCCCTACACTATGCCTCCTTTGCCCGCCTGCCTCGAACCCATTCGAGAAATGAGGCTTGACAGCTGCTACTTATCATGGTATGGTAGGCCGTAGATAAAAACCTCCAGAGAACACATTCTCCGTGGCGTGCCTGGTTCCTCATGCAATCTTGGAAATCGCATGGCTGCTCAGTCTGATCAAGCATCCGCACCGGTACCCCTTCCGAACCCGACCACTGAACGTTTTCTTGGAAAGCCTGACGCTTCCCCGTGATTAAGGCATGTAGTTCGACGAACGAGGCGTCTGGCACCGGGACCCCGGAACACCTTCAACCCATAAAGAAGGAAGAACAAACATCCTGGCTTCGCAGAAGCCAGGTAGCACAAAACCCCTTAACTAGGGAAAATACCTTGAATCATGACATCAAGCCCGTCACTCACAAGACAAGATACATTCGTGAATTTAGGGACAGGGGGTTTCTGGGAAGGAATCCAGGTAGCTCCGTTTGACCAGAAGAGGTCTGGCAAATCTCCTCCAAAACCAATATGGCCGTAGGCCATGCCCTTGTTTTGGGCCTCAAGAGCAAACCTTCGTCAGAGGGCTTACGGCTTGTAGGGATGATTTCGGCCGGAAGGGCTCTTTAATAAATAAAAAGAGTTTGGTTTGAGTGGAGCGCGGGTTCTCATCCTCCGACGTCCTCTCTCTCACACGGACTCAGTATCCTCCGATGTCTTTAAAACCCTCAAGAATCAAGATGACTCCGAATCCCTCTTGCAGCGGGCTTGCCTCACCACACCGGAGCTCCCTCTGCCCAGAACGCATGCCCAAGCAGGGGCGAGCCCTCGAAACCCCTGGAATTGATGCCAGTCGCTTCAAGAACTCGTGCCACACATCAGGAGCTACATCACAGAAGTCATCGCTGGATGCATGATATACTGTTGGGTTTAAGCCTTAGGGATCAGTCTACTTCATTCACGGTTTTATAGTAACTAGGAGTAGTATGGGGTCACACTTTCCGAAACTCCTAATCTGACCCAGAACAACGGAAAAAAAGCAGGCAAACAATATGGCAAGGTGCATGCCTTCTCTATGTTCCAAGCTTACGGCCCCTGACTGCACTGTTTCGGGTTTCGTGCTTAGGATGGTTCGGGCTGGGTGGTGTAATGTATGTAGGCCATCGGGATTTGAAGGCTCTTGTGGGTTTCATGAGGTTAAGAACACGGCACATGATGACATGCTCAATCAACTGTTCATGAGACTACGTTACATGCAGACCCACGAGAAACCATATCGAAACCTTATGGGTGGTTCTCTAAACTAGGTCCCATCTTAGGTCCCCAGTACAGTACGGCACCCGTATCAGGACCCGAACAGGGACCCTAATATGGAGAACTACTCATACCCAACGAAATTAGCTAGCGGCTCGCTTGTGCGTCGGGCCCCGAACCCCGAACAAGCACTTGTGACCCCCAGTGTACAAGGCAAGTCTTTTTCAGGGAGACTTTACACGAACCCTCCATTTAGGTAGCTTTTCTAACTTAAGGTCCCTTATAGCGTCCTTTTTTATAAGTGTGCCGTAGTTGCCATAAGCCAAACAGATCAACATGAACTACAAACTTACCTAGAACAGCCAGGTGGCACAACGGCATTGAGGAAGATGACCAAACAAAGCAGAGCCTGCATAGAAACGGGCGGAACCCTAAACTCCCTAAACCCTTTTTAACCCATAAACCCTAAAGCTTTATATAAACCCTAAACCCCTAAACTCTAAGCCCGTAAACCCTCAACCCTTGACTCTTGTAAACGACCGGCGCAGTGGGGTCAGTCGGGTGTGAGATTCCCTGCTTCGTGGTATCATTCTCAAGGATCCTACTCCTTGAGGCGCTGTGAAGCTGTCTCAGGGCTTAAGGTAGTAGAGGTTAGTTAGTTATTGATACACTTCAGGGTTTAGGGCTTTCGCTTTTTAGGGCTTTCGTTTCTACTTACGGCAGCAAATTTTAAAGGATGCTGAGCGCAAACGTGTTCTCATGACGATTATTCGCGATGCACGCATGACCAAAGCTGGTAAGTCCCTCACAGTGTAGGTAGACATGACAGACAAGACTGCGCCGTAGATCTCTGGTTGAAGCCCCAGGCCGTAAACCCTACCCTCTGAACCCTTAGCAGTGGACGGTACTTAAAATCATTCCTGAAAAGCAACCTTGTCTATAGAAGCCCTAAACCCTAAACGACAAGTTCCTTAACCCCTGGCTTAAAGAGTATCGTTCAATGGCTGTAGCAGTTCACGCGGCCATTTTTAACGTCTCGGCATTGAAAATTCAATTGAATCCGGCTATACCTCCACGCATATGGGCAGCTTTCTTAAACAGGATCCCTTGTTGAATCTCCCCAGAAGAACGTCAAGCTTGTAATCATCATTACCAAAAGGGCCCTAAAAGGGATTCTGAGCTTTGAGAACCCCCCCCCCCCCAGTAGGAAGCTGAGTGGTTTAAACCCTGAACCCCTAAAGGAACCCATGTAGGTCTTAGACTGCTTTTATGGACCGGAGCAGCCTCGAATGTGGGGTTGTTCAGCAAGGCCTCGCACCTCGGCCCGTAGACGCAGGGCTTTGCGTTTAGGGGTTTCGCATTTTCCCTCTTCGGGGCGGGTGCAAGGTTTAGGAGCTTTGGGCTTACAGGGCCTTCAGCTAACCTTCCCTCTGGCTATGGACGGACTACAAGGGGACGTTATGACCAATCAGTTGCCTAGAGTCGCAATGCACAGGGCCGTGGGTGGTAATCTGAGACCCTCAACCAACCTCTCATTCTCCGGAGCTCCAAGCACAACTACACAACCCAGAACCTGAAGCAACAACAGGAAGGTCTGCTTACAACTAAACATATTACATAATAATTTATACGCACATCCAAGTCTATACGTATGCATGTATGTATGTATGTATGTATGTATGTACGTATATATGTATGCACGTATGTATGTATGTATGTCTGTATGTATGTATGTATGTATGTATGTGTATGTATGTAAGAATGTAATAAGTAAGTAAGTAAATAAGTAAGTAAGTAAGTAAGTAAGTCCGTCAGTCAGTAAGTCAATAAGTCAGTCAGTCAGTACGTAAGTAAGTAAGTAAGTATGTATGCAAGTAAGTAAGTATGTATGCAAGTATGTAAGCATGTATGCATGTATGCATGCATGCATGTATACATGTATGTGTGTACGTATGCATGTATGCATGTATGCATGTATGTATGTATGTATGTATGTAAATATTTAGGTCTCTATGCATGTATGCATGTATGTATGCATGTATGCATGTATGCATGTATGTAAGTATGATGTATGTATGTATGTATGTATGTATGTATGTATGTACGTATGTATGTATGTATGTATGTATGTATGTATGTATGTAGGCTTGTTGTTTTCGTTTGTTCGCACATAGGTGCGTACATGTGCATCTGCGCATGTGCGTACTATCGTGAACCTCTGATGAACAGGCCCGCCTTCGAACAGGATCAGGAATCCCTAAACCCTAAACCCCTAAACCCCTATACCCTAAAGCCCTAAACCGTTCCGTGAACTCCGAGCCAGGCCCTCTTAACCGAGGCCCGGCTGCTGTCTCAACGTTGTGGATGTCGTCTGGTTGTAGCTGGGTGCGCTGATGTTCCTCGAGTTGAAGACGAACCTTGTCAGCTTGGATCGTAGATGCGCTTATTTTCCAGGGTTCAGGATCCGCGTCTAGGCTCTGCGGGTTTGGTGTTCTGAGCTAAGAGTCTGAGGTTGAAGGGCTCGCTGAACGATTTGGGACATGTTGGGGCCACTGTGTTTTGAGGGCTGGCTGATGTTTCAACTAGCGATGGGCTGAGAAGCACTGTGCTATCTCACTTCTTCGCTCAAGATGCTTGGCAGATGTTAGTATAGGCTTCAAGTTCGATCCGAAGCAGCGCTTTGCACCCGCTCAAGACCGTATGAAATCCCGGCATACCGTATCAAGCTCGCTGGAAAGAAACCCAGATGCTCTAGTGACTTGACCCTGGAGATCCAAACTGTGCAAACCTTTTTGGCAAACTTTACAACCCTTTTGTTTTGAAACCTGTGCTGGGGCCACGGGAGAGAGCGCTCACCGAACTTTTACAACCCTAGAGCCTTCAACCCTGTAGCCCTTGCCGCTGAGGTCGCATCATCTGAGGAATATGTGTTGCTGAATCCTAACTCGGCCCAATGACCTTGCCCAGAGTTCTAGCTGAATTGCGAGCCCCCGCAGCCCATATCCGAAACTGCCACAAAAGAGCTTCGACTTCCTGGATGTGTGCATGCTGGAGACGTGATCTACCTGAGTGGCTTGGATTGACACTGTTCCGTGCTGGCAACCTCTGACTTACCGCATATTCTCTAGATAGAACACAACAGCGACAGATTCCATAGTCCAGGGCTCATGCTTTCATAAAACATGCTTCAAGGTTTGGGGAATAGTTTCGCATATTTGTCCAGGTACTAGAACCGGAAGCTAGCAATAAGTATTTGTTCCAACCGCTTAGTTCATACTCAGGTCCTTGCTGATTATGCCGGTGTTGACGAATGCATCATGATGCAAACGATCTGAAGACAATGATGAACATACGCGTGAGATGCTGCTGACGTTGCTGGTCTCGGTTGCAATGCAGGAACACGGTGATGCTGACGGCCCTTACTCAAATGCTCGCACCATGATCACCATGCAGCCGCAGCCACGCTACTACCCTTCTTTGCGTTATGTTTTTCACTAAGACAACCAACCCTTCACGCGACATCAAACCTGAATAATTGGACCAGCAAAGAGCAGACCGTTCGAGCTGCAAGCTTTGGGAGTTGACAAGGCCTCGTGAGAGCGAACGGCCACACTTGCACACATCCTCAAGTGCTGAAAGACAACCCCCGCATTAATCTGGAGCCGGCTTACTCAACACGCGTCTCCCACACAAAAAAACCTACCCCTAAACCTAAACTTGTTGTTTCGTCAGACCTTCTCCATAAGCTTGCCTGCACCCTAAAACCTTTTGCATCCAGCCTGCAGGCTCACCCTTGCACTTCAACCTCCCCTAAAGACGCTAAACCCCTAAATCTCTAAACCCTAAAACCCTCTAATCCTGACCCTGAACCCTGAAGACCTTGAACTCTGGACGTTCAGCCCAGATGCGGAGTCCGAGTTCAAGGACACTGGGACAGAGCCCATTTGCGAGAATCTCGCCTCCTGTTGGGTTTAGGGCTCTAGCAGGGTTTAGGGTATCGGTCGTCATCTATTCCTGCATATACCATACCCTCATCCAAGACCCAAATTTGATTTTTGCACACAGTGGTGTGCCGGAGCACTGGTGCCGTGCGCCGTGCCCGGTTGCTCGTTGACACCAAAAGCTGCAATCTGAACAACTAGCCAGAACCCCAAACCGTGCCTGTGCTCTGCCTGAGAACGCTTCGTGTTCCTGCATTTCCTGTACTTCTCTGGCTTCAGAGATTGCAGCGCGCACCAATTCCGGAGGCGCGGATGACGCGGTCCAAACCCAGCATAAACTGAACCATATACTTGAAGTTGCAAAGGCTGTTACCCTTATAGCCCCAGAAGCCGATCAATTCGCGAAAATGTAGAAACCACCACTGACGCCTGTCCTCCTCGGAACGGCCGAAAGACTCACTGACTCTCGATCCATCTATCGAATCCTGGCCAACATGCGTTTGCGAACTTTAGGGTTTCGGTGCTCTAAAATGGCCTTCAGCACGGCGGCTATTGGAGTTTACGGGCTTCTGTACGCAGACCGAGCCTGAGAAAAGGACCCTTAACCAGTAGTGCATGCAGGACTGTCCAAGTCTCATGGCATGGAGACTCTCGTTACTGGGCACTCCAGGTGGAACCACACTCACTCAAGGCAAGATGAAGATGGGTTTACGGCGTGGGGGTAGACGTGGGTGGAGACGAACCTCCTGCTTAAGGCATCAATGGAGATGCCACAGACAGACCCCCAAAGCATCCATTGTAGGGCTACAGCTTTGTTCAATCAGGGTGCAATCTCGTACATGTCCAAGGAAGCATTCGGTGTAGTAGAGCGCAGTGGGCTAGGCGATGTGGAGCCAAGGGGGCTCGGCGCTGGCAGATGACGCATGGGGCTGCGCAGCAGATCCACATCCTGCACAAAACATGCCCACGAGGCTCGGGCAGGCTCGCGATAGCATAATACATAGTGTAAAATGTGAGAAGTTATCATAGGCTTTACGGTTTCATCATACATGCAGGCATACAGACATACCGGCAGACAGGCAGATGTATGCATGTCTGCATGTATGGATGCACGTGTGTATGCATGCATGCATGTAATCACGTATGTATTCATGCATTTATGCATGTATGTATGCACGTATGCATGTATATATATATATACACATACACACAATAACAATCTCTCGCTCTCTCTCGCGCGAAGCTCGGCATCACACCTGAAGGCTGACGCCAAAGAATTTCAGTCAGCTCCGAAACCCTGACTTCCCAGAAACTGAGACCTTGCGTTACCTAGAAACCCCAGTTTCTTAATTTTGTTTACCTGGTTTCTTTGTTCTGCGGCCGTAACCAGAAGACGGTTTAACCAAAAAAAGAGAACGACTCGAGAACCTAGGTAAAGTGCCGTTAGTGAGAGTGATCTCGTCTTGATCGTTTGGTTGAGGGTTTAGGGTTTAGAGGCTCAGGGTTTAAGGGTTTAGGGCTTGCTAGTCACGGAGGGTTTCGGTTTCACGGTTTTCCGCAATCAGAACTTGTCAGCACCAGGCGGGGTCTCAGGTGCGCAGTTCAATCAGGGCCGATCAAGGCGGGTTAAGGTTTAGGGAAGGCTTCACGGCCTGGAGTTTAGGGCTTGAGCACTGTATTTCCAGAATTGTTCGAGAACGTGCGATACTCCTTGCACTAAACTCCTAAAGTATAAAGAACCCACATCCAAAACAGCCCGCAGTACCGAGTCAAGGATCCAGGGGTTTCGGGTGACAAATGTCCTGGGAGAGTTGTGCACTGACATCCACGACGTCATGTTCCTCGGAGACCTGAACGAAAGTTCTTTCCCTGCGCTTGTCTTCGTGGGGAGCCCCGGCAAAGGCTCACAGTGGCTCACACTATACTGTTCAGGCTTCTCTCTGACTCCTTTTGGGGCTGCTGCTTCGGGGAGCTGTGGCGGAACTTTGCAGAATTCGACGCGTTGGCCGGTAAGGACAGGGGATCCAGAGCTACATGGGAAAGCTTCCCATCCCAAACCGGAGTTTTGACAGCATGAGATGTGTTTGACTGCAATGGCTCGAACCAGAAACCCTATAAGTTTTAAATCCTAAAGTCCTAAGAATCCTCAACACTGGAACCTTCAACCGCAAACACCAAACCCTCACAGCCTAATATATAGGGGCCTAAATAATATAATTATAATGGGCCCCAAACCCTATTCTATTTGTTATAGCCCCTACATTACACGGCACAATCCAGCCTCCTCCAAAGGGTAACCCCGGCGAACACAGTTGCGAAGCTGACGCCGGAGCCGTTCGACCTGCAGGGATCACACGGCCGCATCATGAATAAGGATACTGCAGGGCTTTTCATCAAAGAATGAAAGATTTTACGGGGTTTTGTAAGGGTGCCTGAAATATTTGGGGGGTTAGGGTTCAGGCTTTACAACAGGGGCCTCAATTGCCGGGAGGGTCTACAAGGGGGCCATTGGCGCTAATTTTGTTCAGCCCCCTATATGCGCAAGAAGAGCATTGCAGAGTGGTCTGGTCTGCACCAGGCAGTGCAAAAAAAGCTTCGTCCCAATACCCTAAAGCCTTGAAAAAGAAGATAACTGCCAAATTATACCCTTGTCATGCCGTTTATCGTCACCCTAAGACTACAACTCCCCAAAGAGGGACCTACCCCAAACCCTAAACCCTAACCCCTAAACCCTAACGGTCACTCTAGTGCTGCCGGACAAGACCAGCCTTCCGATTTAGGGTGGCGACTTGCTGAAGATGGACCGCGTTGAGTCTTTCCATCAGCCTAAGGAGGATCCACATCAAGGCTTCATTGAAGGTTCCTGTAAACGTTCCATGAGGGTTCCTTTCAAGGTTCTATAAAGGTTCCTAGAAGGGTTTTTATGAGGGTTCTACAAGGATTTTTTTATTATGAGGGTTCCTATGAGAGTTCCTATAAGGGGTCTAGAAGGGTTGTGTGAGGATTCCTGTACGGGTTCAATGCGGGTTCCTGTAAGGTCCATCCTATATAAGGGCGCTACAAGTAGTTCTATAAGATGTAATAAGGGTTTATGTAGGGCTTTAGGGCTTGAGGTTTAGGCTTTGGTTTCGACTCACACACTCGCTCACGCAGGCATGGCAGGTTCCGTTTAGGGTTCTGGGTTCAGGGTTTCGGGCTAACTGCTTTGGGGTGTTTAGTAGCTGGTGCAGGGTTCGTTGGTTGGATTTAGCTTGAGGCACTGTCGCTCGTCTTCTCGTGGTTTTGGAGCTCAGGTCTAGGTTCTTTACCGCCTCGGCTAGGAGCGCTGGCTACAATGCAGGGCTACGGTCACGACAGCTCAAACTCTAAACCGTAAACCTCCAAACCAAACACGGACTGGTTGTCACCGCTCGAAAGCGACTGCAGCATCCGCAAGACGCAGGAGACGAAGCGAAGCGAGGCTTCGGTTGTTCAGGGTCTGGGCTCTGAGGGATGTACAACAAGCATCGACTAGTGTCTTTAGGATTTAGTTCTGGGGGTTCAGAGGAAAGGGGAAAGCAACAGGAGTTTGAGTTTTCGGGTCTCGGGGATTCAGGCCGTCTCGTTGACAAGCAGAGACGGTGAAGGTGAGGAATGTCACATCACAAATGATCTCAACCAGTCCATGGAGTGGCAATATGGGGGCCCTTAGTAGTGAGGATGGGGTTGGATACTATGCTGTAGTTGTAACCAAGGTCTTGGCAAGGATTCCGACCCCTATTTCAGCTTGGGATCTTCATGAGGTGCCAAAGCCTACGACAAAAAACGCCCAAACCCTAAACCCTAAACCCTCACACCCCAAACCCTAAAACCTTACACCTAAACCCTAAAATCCCAAACCCTACACCGACTGATATGAGCAAGCTAAGGCGGTTCTGGATGGTTTCCCTTACGACCGGAAGCATCCACAAAACTGAATAGTTTGGGGCTTACGGTTTAGGGCTTGGGGTGAATAGTTTGGGGTTTAGGGCTTGGGGTGAACAGTTTGGGGTTTAGGGTTTAGGAGCAGTTCAAAAAGTACTCCCACCCGCTTCAAGGCATTGCCTCGTCATGCAGATTCCGAGGCTGGGCTATGTCGCCCGCCTTTAACTCTTCTCGGCTTCCCCCTTTCCGAACCTGTTCTTTCTGTATATTCTGCGGATTGCTCAGGGTGGGCGGTACACAGACTGCATGGCTTCGGGCTTCAGTTCTAAGGCTTAGCTGCTACATCCATCCACCTTCCTTCCAGCAACCTAAACCCAGCACCTAAACACTTAAGCCCCCAAAAAAAGCAAACCGATGCAAGCAGCCGGTCAAAGGAATCCTCCGTAGGCTGAAGTAGCCCAAGCCCGCCGGCCGGCAGTGTGGGCACAAACTCCATGGCCACGGCGCCGGGGACAGGTTAGAGTTTTAGCCCAGTTCTACACGTGTGGGACAGGAGCGAACTTCCACCTTAGGGCCCTCCTCTTGTAGATGATAGTGTTTAGTTCACGACATCAACTCATCTGGGCCCCTGGCCCTTGACGCTGGCAGCTAGCTGTGCAAGTAAAGAAGCATTATGAAAACCGATTGAACATGGCGTGCTCCGAAACCTTAAACCCCAAACCCCTAAACCCGGCAAACACGAAGCCAAAGCTCCTGCGAGTACTGCTGAGACTCCTTGGGCTTGGCTTAGGGGCTGAGTCTTAACCTGCTCATTCTCGTAGGGCTAGACATACTTACTATCCTAAGCCCCTCAAAAACATTATGGTAGGGCTGTACAGCTATATACATACCACTATAGATCCCAAGAGGGTGATGGCGGTCATGGTTACGGTTGCCAGCCAGCCGTTAAAGCAATAAGAACGTAAGCACAAGCTACAAGGTCGGCCTTACAGAGCGTCTATGAATCCCTCATAGAACCCCTGATAGACTCCCATAGGAAAACCTCAAACAATCCCCATCCAAACCCCCATAACAGGTGCAGCTCCCACCTGGGGCTCAGGGTTGATTTCTTTTGAGTTTAGGCTTCAGAGACAAAGCCTTCCAACCCTGAGGGCTGTGCTGCCACTGCACGAAGGCCTCTGCGCCTGGGTGATGCGAGCCGCATTGGGGGCTCCGAGGGTATACAGTAGATAATACGGGGAAGTCTATGTAATTCAAGGAGCAAACATATCGACTGGAAGCCAGGGCTCGAGTTATGGCGTGATGCGCGTAGGCCAGGACATACATTTTTGGGTTGTTGCAGGTTCTTGTGCCGTGAGCCTGTGCCAGAGAGCATCTGCATGTGTCATCTTGAACCGATCGAGACCTACGAATTCTGCGCAGCATGGCCAAGGCAACGCATCGGCATGCAAGCTGCATAGCCTGCAACCTGGTATCTGAGTCCACTGAGGGCACAGCATCTGCACAAGACTTCGTCGACATCTATGGCCAGTATCCTGGCTTTCAACCCGGGCAACTCCAAAAGGTCACCAACGTCAGCTTCCAAACCGCATGTGTCAAGAACCGACACATCATCAAGCACATATATGTTTACACACATCTGACTGCATTCGACTGCATCCCTGGTGTTGAGGGCATGAGCGTCGAGTAATTGCATCTGAAACAAACGACCAGCGAATCCCGTGGCAGCGCTTTGCCGCCTTTACTCCATGAGCCGATACAGGGAAGCCGCATGTGTAGTGGGTCCTCTTCTCTGTCATCGCCCTTAGTACGGTTATTCGAGGGCTTTGGCTGGGCAATGCAATCTCTCTTTTTGGGGTCTAGGTTGAGACATTCTTGCTGGTGTTTAAGCAAGCTGGTTAAGGTAAACGAAGCGTGTCGGGCCACAATGTACAAAATCGCTGGCATCATGTTTCGGGGTCTGGATATCTGGAAGCGTCTCATATGCCTCCTTGGCCAGCCAAGTAAGCCCCTGCGATACAGAAAGAGCCTAGATGTTCCTGTGTTGTGCAATACAGCGAACATCAAATCCTTGGCCTGCCCGTTGCGTTTTTTCAAGTGACATCTTTTGTACGTACCATGAGCAATGTGCGCGAACGAATAGAAGCACGGTGACTGTCAAAAGGGCACTGTTCAGGTTTGCGGCCTGGTTAAAGGGTCGTTGTGTGGTAACGAACCACGAAAACCGCCAGGTGCTTCAAAAGCAAGGGAACCCAAAACCCTAAACCCCTAAACCCTAAACTATGCCCTAATTCAAGGCAAACCCGAGGTTACCGCACAGGCGCCTGAGCTGATGACACGCTGTTTTCTCTTCAAGCAGATGCACCATCTGGCCCGAAGCCCAACCACACTGATGAGTCACTCCTATCAGTGGGTTTGGGGTTAGGGTTTCTTTTGTTTTCTTGGTGTAGAGTTTTAGGGTTCTAAACAGCTTCGTGTTGTAACGTCCTCACGACCACTCTGTTGACATGAGTCTTCTGTTGCTACCCTTCAGCCCCTCCAGATTTCCAGGTAGTATACGATCCCAAGACTCGTTCCTCTCCGAGGCCTGTTTTGCCAAGCAACCCTCAAAGACCTAGCCGGTGAGTACACTGGCTCCGGTAGGCTTTGCCTTGCAAATATAGGACGGCTACATACCCCAGAATTATCAAAAAGGGGCTTGCCTTTTACACCCTAAACCCTAAACCTACATACTAGGACGACATCTTGCACTTGGATTTCCCAGGCAGTCGCCGAGATTTAAGGAGTTGGGTCGAGGCAGCGCCTGCGACAACCGGAACCAAATCAACGGTTTAGGGTTTAGGGTTTTAGGGTTTAGGGTTTTGGGGTTTAGGGTTTCGGGTTTAGGGTTTATAGGGTCTAATTATAATTTTGTCCACAGTCGGCAAACTCTTCACAAGTCTTCGGCTTCTTAACCGTTCTTATGTTCTTGACGAACCCTGTGTAGAGTCTACTCTCGGCATGCTTGCATCCAAGTACCTGTACCACAAGAGTAAGTCCTGAAGCCTCCAATGCTACGAAAGCTTCAACTCCTGCTTGATCCAAATCTGATACCCTTGTTTGTCATCGTGGTGGCGATAGAGTTCATGTCAAAGATGAACTGTTCGCTGTTGCCTTCTTGTTGCAATTGGTGGTCTTGATGATTGCGGTGGCGGTTGTCGTCGCCATCGCGTCTTCTTTGTGGGTGTTCAAGTCATTCTGATCCTCAGCAGCATAATGATAGACAAACTATCTTGTGGTGCTTCACAGTGCGATCGCTCGTGGTTCTTTGCGTGATAATACCTTGTGTCTGATGCCGTTGTTGCTGCTCCGGCTAAAGCTGTTGAGACTGCTGTATCTGTTTCATCGTCGGCGATTCATGATGATGCGGCAAGGCGACGACGACGACGACTGACGACTGCTGGTGACGGTATGGTCGTGTTGTAATGATTTGACCATCTGATGTCGTCTTCATATGTCTTCATCAGCAGTGTTGGGCCCCAGTCGGGAATGCCAGAAGTGGCCTAAACCCTACGGTGCAGCAGGTGGTAGCCAAGGGCTGACAGTTTGCAACATTAGGGGTGTTTGTACGAAGCGGCGCCGTTGTTCTCGCTATCGGGTCTAGGTAATCTTCACTTCGTGAGCCTTCCCTGCTACGGAGGTGTGCAATTAGTTCTGGAAAGATGCAAAAGACTCCTGCAAGCCCTTATCCACGTGGTAACCCAGGGTGTGATGTGCCCTGGGCTGGAGTCGGGACCTGTTGAAGGAGGACTTCGACTTCGAACTCGAAAAGCACTTAGCAGCGGAGTCTCGCAGCTTGAGGGCCCCTTACTTACACGGTTTCTCGTGGCCTCTGTATGGAAGAGTCCTGTGCTATGTTTACCCTTCCAGGCTCCGATGGTTTTCAGAAGCCCTGAACTTGCGGACCAGTGAGTCAATCTAGGACAGATCTCGAAGAGAAGGGGGGCTGAATTACATGCCCTCTGTCCTTTAGAACGCGCAGGCTGCCACCCAACAAGCATGTCCAAATATCTTTGGCACATGCACACTAAATCGCGTGTGCTGGCAAGCTCTTTTGCAGCAGGGCGCTTTGTCGAGTAGAATGCCAAGAAAGGCCCAAGAAAGGATTCTAGAGAACCAGGTCAGAGCCTGCATGTTCACTTCGCAGCAAAGACATCTTCCGCTAGTTGGTGTACGCAGCAGCAGTGGTAGTCGTAGAAGCAGAAGCAGCAGTAGAAGCAGAAGTAGCAGCGGTAGCGGCAATAGCAGTAGCAATAGCAGTAGCAATAGCAGTAGCAGTAGCAGCAGCAGAAGTAGTAGCGGTAGTAGC